>WNWK01005413.1:0-121368 GCA_009830355.1 Cherax destructor
ATTCATTAATCAAATTATGTTCTTCAAGGTGACTTCTAATAATATCAGCTATAATTGACTCTAATAATTTGCCTACTTCAGATGTGAGGCTTATTGGACGGTAATTTGATGGAACTGACATATCCCCTGATTTGAATATAGGAACTACATTAGTTATCTTCCACATCTCTGGCACAACACCAGTTAGGATGGACGTATTAAACACATTCGTTAATGGCTGACTAAGTTCCATCTTGCATTCTTTAAGTACCCTGGAAAACAACTCGTCAGGTCCCGGGACTTATTTTGCTTCAGTTTATCTATCTGTTTGATAACCATGTCCCTCGTGAAAGTAATATTAGTTAATTTGAATTCTTCAGGAACTGAATAATTGTTAATTTCTGGTATCTCATTTACGTCTTGTTGTGTAAAGACTGACAAAAAATAGTCATTAAATAGAGAACACATTTCCAGTTCGTTATCTGTCAGCTGTCCATTCCCAATTTTCAGAAGGTCCTACCTTTTCCCTCCCCTTCGTCCTATACACTTGAAAGAACCCTTTTGGATTAGCTTTGATTCATTAGCAACCTTAATCTCATAGTCACGTTTAGCCTTTCTAATCCCCGTTTTTACTTCTCTTTTCAACTGAACATATTGGTCAATAAGGTTAACATCTCTTTTGATGCGCCTATAAATTCTTCTTTTTTCCCCTAATAGATGTTTTAGCCTCCTGTTAATCCATTTGGGATTGTTATTATTTGACCTAAATTCTCTCTGGGGAATAAATATACTCTGTGCACGTTGTACAGTATTAAGAAAAAAATCATCGTAATCGTTAGTTAGATTACCCCAGTCGAGATTACACAGGTGTTCTCTAAGTCCAATATAATCGGCAGAACGAAAATCAGGAATTTTTACCGTATTATCCCTATTCTCGTACTCCCAGGTAATATTAAAAGTAATGGATTTGTGATCACTTGCGCCAAGCTCTTCAGTGATCTCCAGATTATTTACAAGGGTTTCTTTATTTGACAAGACTAGGTCGAGCAAATTATTACCTCTGGTAGGCTCCGTCACACTGCTTCAGAAAACAGTCCTGAACTACTTCCATAAAGTCACTGGACTCCAGATTACCGGTCAAAGAAGTCCAGTCAATTTGACTAAAGTTAAAATCCCCTACTATCACTACGTTATTGTGTCTAGAAGCCCTAACAATTTCGTCCCAAAGAAGTCTCCCTCTATCGTGATCCAAGCCTGGAGGTCGGTATATTACACCTACAATCAGTTTTTCTTGACCTTCTAGAAACTCTACCCAAACAGATTCTGTTAATGATCCATCTATTTTTATGCCTGTTTTTATGCAGCAATTTATATTTTCTCGTATATATAATGCAACTCCACCCCCTTTCCCATTATATCTATCTACATGGAACAACTTGAACCCCTGAATATGACACTCAGCAATCATATCCCGACTCTTTATATTATACCATGTTTCAGTTATTGCAATGACATCAAAGTTCCCAGCACATGCTACCAAACGTAATTCGTTAATTTTATTTCTGGCGCTTCGACAGTTAGTGTAAAATGCATTGAGATATATCTTCTTGTGAACCTTTTTCATATTCAGCTTTTGTTTTACACAATTTCTGTTACTGTTATTACCCTGTGTTACTCGATTACTGTTATTGTTAAGATTTATGATGTCAAAGCCTGAATCAATATTTTGACCCTCATTATTCACCATTCCTAAACCCATACCTCTAACTAATCCTAGTTTAAAGCCCTAACAACATCCTCAACTGAGCTAGAGAGAAATTCTACACCTGCCCTGGATAAGTGAACCCCATCCCTGGCATATATGTCATTTCGGCCATAGAAGTGGTCCCATTTGTCAATGAATGGGACTGCATTATCCTTACACTGTTTGTCCAGCCAGCAATTTATACCAATCGTTCTGGACAGCCATTCATTTCCAACACCCCTTCTTGTCAAAATGCCACATATAACAGGGCGCCCCCCTTCTAACTAAATCCTCACTTCTACGCTTGCCTACATCTTTGCCTCCAGCACTGAGGCAGATAATAGGATTGATCCCATTACCGTTCATGATGTTGTCAAGCCGGCTAACAATATCCTCCATCCCAGCCCCAGGAAAGCAAACCCTCTGTCTTCTACTCTTATCCTTGAAGCAGAATGCCCTATCCATATACCTAACCTGGCTATCCCCAACAACAACAATGTTTTTACCTTCCTTGGTGTCGTTCGTCGTGACGTTCCCAGTAGTCGACTCACATTCATCGGGTAGCACGGAGAAGGCATTCGATGTTTCCACAACAGTTTCCACAGCAGTCTCTTTCTTCTTCATCGTTTCTACCTCTCCACTCGTTTTCTTGATCTTCAACTTCGTTCCATGAAGTCCGGCCACTGCCCAGGTTCCCTTCTTGACCTGAGGACTCACAACAGGAGGACTACTACGAATCCTCTTGTTTTCCTCCGTCAATCGCCGAATCTCAAGCTTCGCTACCCTCAATTCCTCCTTAAGTTACTGGTAAAGTTGCTCAATGGGCGGCATCTTGGTTCACTTCACAGAGCAAAAGTGGTTCAGTCCACAGAGAACCCTAGACACGTCCTCTCAGAGCTAGTGGAATGGATTGCCCCGCCCATCTTAAGCAGTTGTAGTAGTAATACAATACTTGCACGTGAGTTAAAGGTTATAAAATCTATTACTTGGGTAGCATAAAAATAGTTTAGACAAATTTGGTCACTTGGTTACTTTATAAGAACATAAGAATAGAAGAACACTGCAGAGGACCTACTGGCCCATTCAAGGCAGGTCCTTATCAAAATCACCCCTACCCAAGAATATACTCCCGTACCCACGACACCAAGCAGTGAGTTCCTTGAGGAAGAATGCTCCCTTATTGAACAAGTTTTTTCTAAACTTCACTATCCTCGTCACTTCATTAGAGACTGCAGACGACTGGCATTAAACATCTTCAACACACCCAGAGAAGACACGTTTCCAACATTTTTTCCAATACCTCATTCCGAGTATGTACCTCCACATCCACCACCATCAAGGACATTACCAGTAACAGACAGGACAAGCGTCAATCCACTGCAGGGGTATACACAATCCCTTGTAATGACTGCAGCAAATTATACGTCGGCGAAACATCCAGAGACCTCCAAACACGTATTTCAGAACACCAGTACGCAGGTAGATCTGACGACCCAAGGAATGCCTGTGTTCAACACCGAAATTCACACAATCATTTAATCGACTACATAAACGCAAGACTTATCGCCAAAGACAACACTCGATGCCGAAGAATCCTGGAATCATCACTTATCTGTATATCCAACAACTTCAACCAGAACAACGGCTTCTACAACATAGCTGAACCCCTTGCCAAGAAACTTCTTCATCGCTATCCCACATAAGAACTTAAGAATGGAGGATCACTGCAGAAGGTCTACCCATATACTTATCCAATCTCTCGTTAAAGCTACCCAAGGTTCTAGACTCTATCGCCCTACTTTCAAGATTGTCACATGCAACATTCTCCACCTGACTAAATCCTATAAATACTCATGTACCATTTATCCAGGTAGATCTGTTTGTGAATTGATAAAGTCACTGCGTGGGCGAAACGTTGTCAATAACTGATCACATTATACTGCTTATGTGTTTATCTTTCCATTGTGTCGGTATTTTATACCATTTATTTCCACCAATCAAACCCAGCCCCTCCTACTCATATATTTGTCCAATCTCTTTTTAAAGCCACCCGAGGTCCTAACCTCGATCACCCTACTCGGAAGATTGTTCCACGCATCCACAACTCTGTGAAATTAAGACACATAAGCAACATCTGGGTATCTTTATTGTAGACGTTTCGCCATCCAGTGGCTTTATCAATACAAATTCTAGGATAAAGCCACTGGATGGCGAAACGTCTACAATAAAGATACCCAGATGTTGCTCATGTGTCTTAATTTCATCTTGTCGGTATTTTATACCATTCTTGTACATCCACAACTCTGTTCGAAAACCAGTAGTTACCTATGTCCTTTCTAAATCTAAATTTATCCAACTTAAATCTATTATTTCTGGTTCTTGCCTGGTTCGACACCCTCAGTACTTTATTAATATCACCTTTGTTTATGCCCATCATCCACTTATACACTTCGATGATATCTACGTCTCTCCAGAGAGTGGAGATTCAATGCTCTAAGTCTATCTTCATACGGGAGATTCCTTATACAGTAAATAATTTTAGTCATTCTTCTCTGTATGTTCTCTAATGAATCTATATCCATCCTGTAGTAAGGAGACCAAAACTGAGCGGCATAATCTAAATGAGGTCTCACTAGTGATGTATAGAGCTGTAAAATAACTTTTGGACTTCTGTTACTTATACTTCTTGAAATAAATCCTAGTAATTTGTTAGCCTTGTTGCGCACACTTAGGCACTGTTGTCTTGGCTTTAGATTCCTGCTTACCATGACTCCCAAGTCTTTTTCACATTCTGTATGTCGGTTTTCAAAACCATTTATTACTTCACCTAGTTTATAGATTCGAGGGTTATTTTCATTACCAAGAACTAGTACCTTACACTTATCCACATTGAACTTCATCTGCCATTTTTCAGACCAAGACATGAATTTGTCCAAATCCTCCTGGAGTTCATTGGTATCCTCTTCAGAATGAATCATACGGCCTATTTTTGTATCGTCAGCAAATTTGCTCATGTCACTTGTAATTCCTTCATCAAGGTCATTAATGTAAATTATGAACAACAGAGGGCCAAAAACTGATCCCTGTGGAACGCCACTAGTGGCTAATCCCCTTTCAGATTTGACCTCATTAATGGACACTCTCTGCTTTCTGTTGGTAAGCCATGCCTCTATCCATGTTAGAACTTTACCTCCTATACCATGAGCTGCCACTTTTCTTAAGAGGCTCTTGTGAGGTACTCTATCGAAGGCTTTAATAATAATAATTTTAATAATTATATTAATAATATCGAAGGCTTTACTAAAATCCAAATAAACAATATCATATTCTTTACCACTGTCTACTGCCTCAAATGTTCTATTGACGAACATCAGTAAATTTGTCAGGCAGGAACGACCTCTCGTGAACCCATGCTGAGATTCATTAATCAAATTATGCTCTTCAAGGTGACTTCTAATAATGTCAGCTATAATTGATTCTAATAATTTGCCTACTCTAGACGTCAGGCTTATTGGACGGTAATTTGAAGGAATGGACTTATCCCCTGATTTGAATATAGGAACCACATTAGCTATCTTCCACATCTCTGGCACAACTATAGTAAGGATGGACGCATTAAACACACTCGTTAATGGCAAACAAGGAAACCCTTGTTAATAATTTAGAAATTACAGAGCAACTCGGCACAAGCGACCACAAATCAATTACCTTTAGCATTGAATGGCTGTATGATAGTAGGGATAATTCAGTAACGGTCCCAGATTTTCACTTAGCAGATTACAATGAGCGTAGGGAATACTTATCATCTGTGGACTGGGGTAACGAAGACAGCTATCAATATGACAGCTTTCTTAACACTATACAGGCTGTCCAAAGAACATTTATCCCGTATAAAGAAATTAGATCAAGTAGAAAGGACCCAAAATGGATGAATAATAGGCTCAAATATCTTTTAGGGCAGAAGAAAGGAATTTATAGGCGCATAAAAAGAGGTGAGGGTCATCTTATAAATCAGTATACTGACATTAAGAGGTACGTTAAAAAGTGTATAAGAAAAGCTAAACGGGACTATGAAATTAAAGTCGCTAGGGATTCAAAAACTAACCCAAAAAGTTTTTTTCCAGGTTTATAGAACAAAAGTTAGAGATAAGATAGATCCCCATAAAAATAACTCTGGGCATCTTACTGACAAGGAGAATGATATGTGCTCTATTTTTAATAATTATTTTCTCTCGGTTTTCACACAGGAAGACACTAATAATATCCCAGTAATTAATTTTTATAGTGGCCCAGAAGAAGATCAATTATGTAATATCACAGTCACTAGTGAAATAGTTATGAAACAAAATAAATCGCCGGGTCCTGATGAACTTTTTTCAAGGGTTCTTAAGGATTGCAAAATGGAACTCTGTGAACCATTAACTAACATTTTTAATGTATCTCTTCAAACAGGTGTAGTGTCTGATATGTGTAATTCCTATTTTTAAAGCAGGAGACAAGTCACTACCATCAAATTACCGCCTAATAAGCCTGACCTCAATTGTAGGCAAATTATTAGAGTCAATTATAGCTGATATTATAAGAAGCCATCTAGATAACCATAATTTGATTAATGATACTCAGCATGGATTCACGAGGGGCCGTTCCTGCCTATTTAATTTATTAACCTTCTTCAGTAAAGCTTTTGAGGCTGTTGATCACGATAAAGAATTCGATATTGTTTATTTAGATTTTAGTAAGGCTTTTGATAGAGTACCGCACCAGAGACTGTTAAAGAAAGTGGCAGCTCATGGCATTGGGGAAAAAGTGCTGTCATGGATCGAGTCATGGCTCACCAATAGGAAGCAGAGAGTGTGCTTAAATGGGGTTAAATCCGAGTGGGGATCTGTAACAAGTGGCGTCCCACAGGGATCAGTCTTAGGGCCGTTGTTGTTTATAATATATATCAATGACCTTGATGAGATAATTACTAGTGATATGAGCAAATTCGCCATGACACGAAGATAGGTAGGATAATTGATTCAAACGTAGATGTCAGGGAACTTCAGGAGGATTTAGACAAGCTCAATTCCTGGTCAGAAAAGTTGCAGATGTAGATAAATGCAAGGTTCTGAAGTTCGGGAGTGTCCATAACCCAAGCACTTATAAGTTAAATAACGTAGAACTTAGCCATTCAGATTGCGAAAATGACTTGGGGGTTATGGTAAGCAGCAACCTTAACACTCCCAAGTCCTTCACATCAGTTTTTCGCTCTATTGTGTGATTAGAGTTTGTGGTATACTCAGTTCTAACTATTATTTCCCCACATTTTCCATAACGGAGTAACTGAAATTTGTCCTCACTGAATATATTATTTTATGCTGCCCATTGGAAAACGGTGTCCTTAATGGATGACACTTATGCAGATTCTCGTATCATCTGCAAATGACAAAGTGAAGGTTTACATCCCTGATATGATGATAAGGAACATGATAGGGGTGAGTACTGTGCCTTGTGGAATACCCTCCAGGTAGATTATTGTAGCTTCCGATTTAACTATGTTTACCATTATTCTCTGTATTCGATTGGCTAGAAAGTTGAAGATCCATCTGCCCACTTTTCCAGTTATTCCTTTAGCACTCATTTTGTGTGCTATTACACCATGATAGCACTTGTCGAAGGCTTTTGCAAAGTCTGTATATACTACGTCTGCATTCTGTTTGGCCTCCAGCTAAGACCTTGTCATAGTGGTCCAGCAGTTGTGAGAGGCAGGATCGACCTGCTTTAAACCCATGTTGTCTTGGGTTGAATAACTGTTGGGAATCCAAGTAGTTGGCGAACATGTTTCTTAGAACTCTCAAAGATTTTTATGTGGGACGTTAGAGCTATCGGTCTATAATTCTTGGCTATTGCTGTCCTGCTGCCTTTGTGAAGTCAAGTTATATCTTTTTTTTTTTTAATGACTGTGGGATGACACCCGCGTCTATGCTCTCTCCATAGCATACTTATGGAACGTGAAAACGGTTTCTTGCAATTCTTGGTGAACACGGATTTCCAAGAGTCTGGGCCTAGGGCAGAATACTGGTAGTGAATGGGTAGGTGTATGTAGGCGGTGTACTGGTGGGTGGGAGAGGGTGGAGGTGGGCGGTGTGCTGATGGTGAGTGGAAGAGAATGGAGGTGGGCGGTGTGCTGATGGTGGGTGGAGGTAGGCGGTGTACTGATGGTGGGTGGAGGTGGGCGGTGTACTGATGGTGGGTGGAGGTGGGCGGTGTACTGATGGTGGGTGGAGGTGGGCGGTGTACTGATGGTGGGTGGAGGTGGGCGGTGTACTGATGGTGGGTGGAGGTGGGCGGTGTACTGATGGTGGGTGGGAGAGGGTGGAGGTGGGCGGTGTACTGATGATAGGTGGAAGAGGGTGGAGGTGGGCGTCTGATAATACGCTGGGACCCAGAGCGAGGCTAGCGAGCTATCTACACCCCTCCCACCCACCTCTCACCACCATCAACCATACACCATACACAATACACCACCCTACTACACACCATGCTATTATACACACTACCATATACAATACCATCCACCACACATTCATGCCATACTATCACATACAAAATACTTTCATGCCATATACTACATTACCATGTGGTATACCAAATACCTACATGCCATACTACCATATACCATACCACCGCACCATACATCCTCATTCCATTCACCACCCTACAATACACCTCCATGTTAAGTAAAAGAACACAAATGCAACTAATGTGACATTTTATTGTGGTCATACACTACCCTACGATATACCTCCATGCCATACTGTCATATATCACCCTACAATACACCTTTAAGCCATACACCACCCTACAATACACCTCCAAGCCATACAACACTACAATACACCTCCAAGCCATACACCACCCTACAATACACCTCCATGTCATAAACTACCCTTGAAAACATAAGAACATAAGAAGGAACACTGCAGCAGGCCTACTGGCCCATGCGAGGCAGGTCCAAACCACCCACCGGCCCAAGGCTGGTCAGGGCAGGTCACACCCACTAAAGGAAGGAGCACGGTATCAGACCCATCAACACAAGCTAGTCATGTCCAACTCACACCCACTCGTGTATTTATCTAACCTATTTTTAAAAGAACACAACGTTTTAGCTTCTACAACTGTACTCGGGAGTTTGTTCCACTCATCCACAACTCTATTGCCAAACCAGTGCTTTCCTATATCCTTCCTGTATTAATATTGGTAGAATTACCGACAATATGTTAAGTAAAAGGACACAACTGCAACTAATGAGACATTTTATTGTGACAACGTTTCGCTCTCCAGGAGCTTTTTCAAGCCGTTACAAGCAATACATGGACACAGAGGGTATATATATACTCTCAAAGTGAGGTGTAATACTAGTGGTGGTAGAAGTAGTAGTGATATAAGTTGTAGTAGTAGTAGTAATACAATAAGGTAGAACAATCAACTTGCACATGAGTAAAAGGTGATAAAAACAATTAATTGGGTAGTATTAAAACAGGTTAGACAAATATTTCTGTAGGAGGTTGGAAAATAGAAGGCCTGTAGCAGTGTTCCACACCTGCGATGCGCTTGTGTGGTATTAGCAGGAGAGACTATGTGATGGCAGGGTTTACTGTTTTCAGGAGGATTCTTGCTAAGACTTCAGAGATTGTGAAGCTGCCTTTGTTTTGTTTAATTGTGTTAGAAACAGCGATAAGTGCTGATTCAAGACACTTGCGTCTACGGAAATCAGTTTCTTTGATTACTCCCTACGAAAGCAAAAGACTCGGCAGGCGATATAACATCCCCCCAATGAAGAGCAGGGGTGCTACTAGCACGTTGAGGGACAACACAATAAGTGTCAGGGGCCAAAGATTGTTCAACTGCCTCCCAGCATACATCAGGGGGATTACCAACAAACCCCTGGCTGTCTTCAAGCAGGCACTGGACAGGCACCTCAAGTCGGTACCTGACCAGCCAGGCTGTGGTTCGTACGTTGGACTGCGTGCGGCCAGCAGTAACAGCCTGGTTGATCAGGCTCTGGTCCAACAGGAGGCCTGGTCACAGACCGGGCCGCGGGGGCGTTGACCCCTGGAATTCTCTCCAGGTAGACTAATCGGGCGTCTTTGAAATTCATGAGATGATTGTTGGAATTTCGGTGTTGTACGCAGGTGTTGTTCAGGTTATCTTTCCTACATGCATTAATGTGTTCATTGAGGCGTGTTTCGAGGTTTCTTGCCGTTTCTCCTACATAAATCCTGTCGCAGCCTCCACAGGACAAAAATCCAAGCACCATGAACCAGTCAACGCGGGGTGTTTACACTATATCCTGTGGAGGCTGCGACAGGATTTATGTAGGAGAAACGGCAAGAAACCTCGAAACACACCTCAATCATATCGCCCCTAATTCTACGCCTTTCTAGAGAGTGCAGATTCAGGGCCCTCAGTCTATCCTCATAGGCAAGATTTCTGATACATGGGATCAACTTTGTCATTCTCCTTTGTACGTTTTCCAGAGCATTTATATCCATTCTGTAATACGGTGACTAGAACTGTGCAGCATAATCTAAATGAGGCCTAACCAAGGATATAGTATAGAGTTGAAGAACAACCTGAGGACTTCTATTATTTATGCTTCTTGATATGAAGCCAAGGATTCTGTTAGCTTTATTGCGAACACTTATGCACTGTTGTCTTAGTTTTAGATTACTGCTAACCAGAACTCCTAAATCCTTTTCGCAATCAGTAATATTAAGATCTACATTATTTAGTTTATATGTGGCATGGTTATATTCCTGTCCAATATTTAGAACTTTGCATTTATCTATATTAAACTGCATCTGCCACTTCTCCGACCACTGCATCAGTCTATTCAAATCTTCCTGGAGTGCTCTAATGTCCTCATTAGAATGAATTGGACGGCCTATTTTGGTGTCATCAGCAAACTTGCTTATGTCGCTATTTATTTCCTCATCTATGTCGTTTATGTAAATTTTGAACAACACTGCTTGTGACGTGCCCCCATTCTGATTTCTCCCCATTTATGCAAACGCTCTGCTGCCTAATTGTCAACTATGCCTCTTCCCAGGAAAAAAATTCCCCTATTCCGTGTGCCTTAAGTTTCCTCAGTAACCTCTGATGTGGGACTCTATCAAAAGCCTTACTGAAGTCCATATACACAATATCATATTCATTACCATGATCTACCTCCTCAAATACCTTAGTGAAAAAAGTTATTAAATTCGTAAGGCAGGAACGCTCTTTTGTAAAACCGTGCTGAGATTCGTTGATCAATTTATGCTTTTCAATGCAACCTGGGTGTTGGGAAGGATTATAACTTTGTTAGGAGTGGTGTTGGTGTGTGGAGAATTGTTGATTTGAAGAGCTTTTTTCTTGCAGTCTTTGATGAAAAGGGTAGGAAAATTGTTGAGTGATGACCTGTACTTTGCTCTGTGAAGACTTGTCTAGTGTGTTCTCCATTCTTAGCTACCTGAGAAGATAATGATGGCTTCCCTCGACTAGGAGCAGCTATATCTCCAGCTTAAGGCAGAATTAACGGAAGCAAGAAGAGAAATTCAACGACTGAGGTGTATGTGCAAGGATTATTCCCAGAACCATTACCTAAGATTTTTACACAAACATAATTATCAATATCTCAGGAATAAGTTATTGACATAATAAATCCTCTCATGCAAAGAGTATTTATCAGAGCATCATAATTCTTTCATATGTTATTTAGGAATGATGGTTCTATTGAATTACAGGGAGAGTTTGCGATATGTTTTACATTTTCTTCTTAGTGATTTTTTCCCCAAACAAATTAAAAATAAAAACACGCATTTCAACATTTTGTATAGTGCAATCTATTGACAGAAAGCTCAAACCGCTCTGTAATTCGAAAACCAAACTCTTCGTCTTTCATCTGATTTCAAATAGAACATTGTATGTCTTACAAATTTTGTAGGAGAGGATTTGCCCTAAGCCCTATCAAATAGTTATATATATATATATATATATATATATATATATATATATATATATATATATATATATATATATATATATATATATAAAACAGTAAGGCAAAACGTCACTAAAAACACAGTATCTAGGTTTCAAATGGTGCTTAATTCACAGAAAAATTCCCATTGAAATTTTAGCAAAATAAAAAAAAATGATGAAAACGGCTCGCCCCTCCCTTAATATCAGAGGATCTCACCTTCAGGGATCACAACAGTGTCACTATCACATCTGGAAGGAAAATGATATTATGGATAATGAAAACCTTCATAACAAGGGATTCCAAGCCAATGATGATCCTCTTTAAGCCATTTGTTTTGTCTAGACTGGAATACCCCTACAAGGTAGGTGAAATCGCAGATCTTAGAAAATTTACAGAGAACCTTCACTGCATGTATTAGTTCAAACACCTTAATTGCTGGGAACGTTTGAAGTCCCTTGACATATACGCGCACGTAAGAAAGATACATCATCTTCATCTGGAAAATCATACGCACACAGAAATCACTCCTAACGAAAACAAAAGACTCGGCAGACTGTGCAACATACTCCCAGTGAAGAGCAGGGGATGCCATGAGCACACTAAGTATAAGTATAAGGGCCCAAGACTGTTCTACAGCCTCCTATCATACATAAGGGAATTACCAATAGACCCCTGGCTGTCTTCAAGAGGGAACTGGACATGTACCTAGTCAGTGCCCAATCAGCCGGGCTGTGGCTCGCACGTTGGATTGCTTGCGGCCATCAGTAATAGCCTTGTTGCTCATGCCCCGATTCATCGGGGACCGGGCCGCAGGGGCGTTGACCCTCCAGAACGTCTTCCAGGTAGGTAGGTAGACTTCCACCCTCTCCCACCCACCAGTAGTACACCGTCCGCCATTCTCTAACACCCACCACCAGTACGCTGGCCACCTCAATCCATCAGTACACAACCCACCTCCATCTACCAGTACACCGCCCACCTCCACCCACCAATACACCTCCCAGTTCCACCTACCCACCACCGGCACACTGCCCCCCTCCACCCTCTCCCACACACCACCAGTATACCGCCCAGTACCCTCTCCCACCCACTAGTACACCTCCCAACTTAACCTTATCCTACCCACCTCTGTACACCGCCCACCATCTCCCAACTACCATCCGTACACCGCCCACCATCTCCCAGGTACCTTCAATAAACTCCCCACCATCTTCCACCCACCAGCAGTACACCGCCCACCTCCACCCACCCACAACCACTACAATGCCTATCACCTCCCTCTCCCTAGTACACAGCCTACCTCCACCCTTGAACAGGTGCTAGCCGCACGCAGTTCAAGGTATGCACTACAGCCCGGCTGATCAGGGACTATAGGAATTTATCCATTTCCTTCTTGAAGACAGCTGTGGGTTTGTTGGTAATTTCATTTATCTATGATGATCCCCTTACACTTTATGAGTTACCCAGGAGAGAGGAGAACCAGGGATTACAAGATCAGGCCATGCAAAATACTCGAGGATTAGACAGAGTGAATATAAACAGTTTGTTTACGATGCGAGAAAAAGGAGGCAAGTGACAAAGATGGCAGCTGAAGCAACGGATAAGCTGCAGCGACGTTAGGAAGTACATTTTTCATTGTTAGGGTAGTGAACAACTTGAATAGTCTGGCACCTAAGTAAGGTACATCAACATTTCCCGCTAATTTCACGAAAACTAATGTTTAATAAAAGTGGCAAATTAAAACTTGTAAAGCACAAAAAATGCAAAGTTTCTTTTCAGGAAAACACACCAGCACTAAAACACACCAACACTAAAATTGACACCAGCACTAAAACACACCAACACTAAAATTGACACCAGATTCTTGCATAGAATTTAACATACTTCAAATGTTTTAACTATGGCAGTAAATTGGCAGATTTGGACCTACACAAAGATGCATTGGCCATTAAAGATGGAAGTCATTAAAAGGAGACGTAATAAAGGCATCTACACCTTCCCTTCTCTACATCCTTTACATATCTCCTTCTCTCTTATATTTCCTGCACCTCATTATCTCATATTCCCTTCACCGATTGTCTCCACCTCTTCCACATTCCCCTTCAGGTTCCCTTCTATCTTCCCTTCATGTCCCGTTCCATCTTTCCCTCAGGTCCCCTTCCATCTTCCTCTCAGGTTACTTCCATCTTCCCCTCAAGTCCCCTTCCATCTTCCTCTCAGGTCCCCTTCCATCTTCCTCGCATGTCCCCTTCCATCTTCCCCTCATGTCCCCTTCCATCTTTCTCTCAGGTCCCCTTCCATCTTTCCCTCAGGTCCCCTTCCATCTTCCTCTCAAGTCCCCTTCCATCTTCCCCTCAGGTCCCCTTCCATCTTCCTCTCAGGCCCCCTTCCATCTTCCTCTCAGGTCCCTTTCCATCTTTCCCTCAGGTGCCCTTCCATCTTCCCCTCAGGCCTCCTTCCATCTTCTCCTCAGATCCCCTTCCATCTTCCTCTCAAGTCCCCTTCCATCTTCCTCTCAGGCCCCCTTCCATCTTCCTCTCAGGTCCCCTTCCATCTTTCCCTCAGGTGCCCTTCCATCTTCCCCTCAGGCCTCCTTCCATCTCCTCAGATCCCCTTCCATCTTCCTCTCAAGTCCCCTTCCATCTTCCTCTCAAGTCCCCTTCCATCTTCCTCTCAAGTCCCCTTCAATCTTCCCCTCAAGTCATCTTCCATCTTCCTCTCAGGTCCCCTTCCATATTTTCCTCAGGTGCCCTTCCATCTTCCCCTTAGGCCTCCTTCCATCTTCTCCTCAGATCCCCTTCCATCTTCCTCTCAAGTCCACTAGGACTTTTTATTGACTTAAGGAAAGCTTTTGACACAGTAAACCACAGCATCCTACTCCACAAACTTGACCACTATGGAATAAGAGGTCATGCACTAGCATACCTCAAATCCTACCTCACTAATAGGTACCAGTATGTCACTATTAAAGACACATCCTCCACGACACTACCACTAGACACCGGCGTACCGCAGGTAAGTGTCCTTGGTCCCCTGCTCTTCCTCTTATACATCAATGATCTTCCCAATGTATCACAACACCTGAAACCAATACTCTTTGCTGACGACACAACTTATGTCATCTCCCACACAAACCTTGCCACGCTTAATACCATTGTTAACGACGAATTAATAAAAATATCAACATGGATGACAGCCAATAAACTTACACTCAACACTGATAAGACCTTCTATATTATGTTTGGCAACAGAACAGATGATCCACAATTAAACATTAAGATCAACTCTACACCTATTGCTAGACATAACGAGGGCAAGTTCCTGGGCCTTCACCTTGACAGCAACCTGAAATTCAGCACCCATATCCAACACATAACAAAGAAAGTGTCCAAAACTGTGGGGATCCTCTCTAAGATACGGTATTATGTACCACAATCAGCCCTACTCACACTATACTACTCACTCATCTATCCCTACCTCACATATGCCATTTGTGCATGGGGATCAACAGCAATTACCCACCTAAAGCCAAAAATAACCCAACAAAAAGCCGCAGTAAGAATTATCACACAATCCAACGCTAGGCAGCACCCCCACTCTTCAAAGACCTAAACCTACTCACTGTCCAGAACATCCATACTTACTACTCTGCTATCTACATTTATAGAACCATTAATTCCAACTTTAACCCTGAGCTAAAACACTTTCTTGACAGTTGTGACAGGACCCATAGACATAATACCAGACATAAACATCTCTTTGACATTCCCGTGTCCGACTAAATCTATACAAAAATTCAATGCGCATAAAAGGGCCTAAAATCTGGAACTCCCTGCCTGAAAACTCTAGAACTGCAGTCACAACCTCCATTTTCAAAAGCACCGTTAAAAAACATCTTATCTCACTTACGCACCCAACCGGTAGCTAACCATACGAAAACTACTTTATCTTGCACATATCCACAGCAAAATACACTTATTGATATCTGTGATTCTCCTTAATTTGTACATTACTAACCACAGCAAAATACACTTATTGATATCTGTGATTCCCCTTAATTCGCACAGTTCTAACCAAAATTCTAATACAACTATTGCTTCATAATACTTAAGCTAGTTATAAGTTTGCCTAAGACACTCCAATATAGAAACTATATTATGCCAATATATCACCTTTATCATTAATATATAAACTAATTGCTAACTTCTTATACTAATTGTTAAATTCTCAATGTTTAAATTCCAGTACCTAAATTTTGTAAACCTAACCTAACCTTACAATCTGTATATTCATTGTATAGCTATTGAGTAAGACCTATCATAAGACTGCCTGAAAAGCCTAGGCATACCTAGGCATATTATTGGCCATCTTGTAATATCAACTTTAATGTATAACTATAAGTACCCCCCACCTTGTATTACATTAAATACATGAAATAAAGTCCCCTTCCATCTTCCTCTCAAATCCCCTTCCATCTTCCCCTCAAGTCCCCTTCCATCTTCCTCTCAGGTCCCCTTCCATCTTTCCCTCAGGTCCCCTTCCATCTTCCCCTCAGGTCCCCTTCCATCTTCCTCTCAAGTCCCCTTCCATCTTCCCCTCAAGTCCCCTTCAATCTTCCTCTCAGGTCCCCTTCCATCTTTCCCTCAGGTCCTCTTCCATCTTCCCCTCAGGTCCCCTTCCATCTTCCTCTCAGGCCCCCTTCCATCTTCCTCTCAGGCCCCCTTCCATCTTCCTCTCAGGCCCCCTTCCATCTTCCTCTCAGGCCTTCATCTTCTCTCAGGTCCTTCATCTTTCCCTCAGGTGCCCTTCCATCTTCCCCTCAGGCCTCCTTCCATCTTCTCCTCAGATCCCATTCCATCTTCCTCTCAAGTCCCCTTCCATCTTCCTCTCAAGTCCCCTTCCATCTTCCCCTCAGGTCCCGTTCCATCTTCCTCTCAGGCCCCCTTCCATCATCCCCTCAGGTCCCGTTCCATCTTCCACTCAGGTCCCTTTCCATCTTAATCTTAGCTTTTCTGGCCATAAAATCTCTTTCTCGTTCCTCTCTTCCCCTCTCCTCTACCTCCTTCTATCTTCCCCTTCCCTTTCCTCTCCTCTACCCCTTCTATCTTCCCCTCCCCTTCAACTTTGCCCTCCTTCCCACCATTCCCCTCCCTCATCTCTCCCCTTCACGCCTCATATTGAGTCAGGTGGTGGTAGAGGAAGCAGTAGTTGTAGATAATGGTGGCAGACATGTTACTCTCCCTCCCATCATGCATAAGGCAAAGGGGGTTACCAACAGACACCTGGCTGTCTTCAATAATGGTGGCAGACTTGTTACTCTCCCTCCCATCATGCATAAGGCAAAGGGGGTTACCAACAGACACCTGGCTGTCTTCAATAATGGTGGCAGACATGTTACTCTCCCTCCCATCGTGCATAAGGCAAAGGGGGTTACCAACAGACACCTGGCTGTCTTCAATAATGGTGGCAGACATGTTACTCTCCCTCCCATCATGCATAAGGCAAAGGGGGTTACCAACAGACCCCTGGCTCTTCAATAATGGTGGCAGACATGTTACTCTCCCTCCCATCATGCATAAGGCAAAGGGGGTTACCAACAGACCCCTGGCTCTCTTCAATAATGGTGGCAGACATGTTACTCTCCCTCCCATCATGCATAAGGCAAAGGGGGTTACCAACAGACACCTGGCTCTCTTCAATAATGGTGGCAGACATGTTACTCTCCCTCCCATCATGCATAAGGCAAAGGGGGTTACCAACAAACACCTGGCTCTCTTCAATAATGGTGGCAAACATGTTACTCTCCCTCCCATCATGCATAAGGCAAAGGGGGTTACCAACAGACCCCTGGCTCTCTTCAGTAATGGTGGCAGACATGTTACTCTCCCTCCCATCATGCATAAGGCAAAGGGGGTTACCAACAGACACCTGGCTCTCTTCAATAATGGTGGCAGACATGTTACTCTCCCTCTCATCATGCATAAGGTAAAGGGGGTTACCAATAGACACCTGGCTCTCTTCAATAATGGTGGCAGACATGTTACTCTCCCTCCCATCATGCATAAGGCAAAGGGGGTTACCAACAGACACCTGGCTTTCTTCAATAATGGTGGCAGACATGTTACTCTCCCTCCCATCCAGAGATCGTTTACGGCTCACATTGAGCCATTGAAACATCTAAATTATTGGGAACGCCTTCAAGTCTTGAACATGTACTCATTGGAGCGGAGGAGAGAGAGATACATGATAATATATACCTGGAAAGTACTTGAGGGCCTGGTCCCAAATCTGCACACTGCCATAACAAAATACTGGAGTGAGAGATATGGTAGGAAGTGTAAAATAAACCCAGTGAGGAGCAGGGGTGCGGTGGGGACAATACGGGAGCACTGTATTAACATCCGGGGTCCCAGACTATTCAACATCTTACCAGAAGATATCCGAAACACGGCTGGAACCAGTGTAGAAGCCTTCAAGAGGAAACTGGACAAATATCTTCACCAGATGCCAGATCAACCAGGCTGTGATGGATATGTGGGGCAGCGGGCCTTTGAATACCTTTGAAGAGTTTCGAGAGTATCTACTCTCTGAGCCCGGCCATGGGCCAGGCTCGTCTGGTGCTTGCCTGGTCAACCAGGCTGTTGCTGCTGGAGGCCCGCTGCCCCACATATCCATCACAGCCTGGTTGATCTGGCACCTGGTGAAGATATTTGTCCAGTTTTCTCTTGAAGGCTTCTACACTGGTTCCAGCCGTGTTTCGGATATCTTCTGGTAAGATGTTGAATAGTCTGGGACCCCGGATGTTAATACAGTGCTCCCGTATTGTCCCCACCGCACCCCTGCTCCTCACTGGGTTTATTTTACACTTTCTCCCATATCTCTCACTCCAGTATGTTGTTATGGCAGTGTGCAGATTTGGGACCAGGCCCTCAAGTACTTTCCATGTATATATTATCATGTATCTCTCTCTCCTCCGCTCCAATGAGTACATGTTCAAGACTTGAAGGCGTTCCCAATAATTTAGATGTTTCAATGGCTCAATGTGAGCCGTAAACGATCTCTGGATTTGTTCCAGCTCTGCTATTTATCCTGCCCTGAACGGGGCCGTCAGCACTGAGCAGTATTCTAAGTGAGGGAGCACTAGCTATTTGAATAGTGTCACCATCGGCATTATTTCCCTTGTTTTGAAAGTTCTCAATACCCACCCCGTCATCTTCCTGGCTGTTGTGATCTTTGTCTTGTTATGGTCTTTAAACGACAGATCAGCAGACATAATTATTCCCAAGTCCTTTACGTGTTCCTTTCGTTCTATGTGGTGACCCTCTTGCGTTTTGTATATAGTGTTCCTTTTGAGTTCTTCATTTTTCCATACCTAAGCAGCTGAAACTTATCACCATTGAACGTCATGTTGTTCTCCACTGCCCATTGGAAGACCCTGCTTATGTCCTCCTGTAATTTTTCAGTGTCCTCTACCGTAGTGACTTTCATGCTTATTTTAGTGTCATCTGCAAATGATGATACAAAAGTGTGCTGGGTGTTTTTATCTATGTCTGCTATGAGGATGAGAAACAGCAGAGGTGCCAGGACAGTGTCTTGGGGCACTGAGCTTTTGACCTCGCTGATGCTGGATCTTGCCCTGTTCACTACTACTTTTTGTGTTCTTTGTGTTAGGAACTCAAAATCCATCTGCCTACCTTCCCGTAATGCCTATGGCCCTCATTTTGTGCGCTATCACTCCATGATCGCATTTGTCAAACGCCTTTGCAAAATCTGTGTAAATCACATCTGCGTTTTGGTCGTCCTCCAATGCCTCCGTAATTCTGTCATAATGGTTCAGCAGCTGTGATAGGCATGATCGACCCGCTCTAAAGCCATGCTGGTTCGGGTTATGTTGGTTGTGCTGGTCCATGAACTTTGTAATCTGCCGTCTCATCACTCTTTCAAAGATTTTTATGATGTGAGAAGTGAGGGCTACTGGTCTGTAATTTTAGCTAGTGCTCTACTACCTCCCTTATGCAAAGGAGCTATGTCTGCACTCTTTAAGGCCTCTGGAATTTCACCTAGATCTAAGCTCTTTCTCCACAGAATACTAAGGGCTCTTGCTAATGGTACTTTGCACTGCTTTATAAATAAAGCATTCCATGAATCTGGTCCAGGTGCTGAGTGAGTGGGCATGTTGGCCATTTCTTTTTCGAAATCTATGGGATTTGTACTAATGTCGGTTATGTGGTTTGCGCAGCCTTCTGCTGGAGTGAAAAATATTTCTGCATTTTCTACCTTGCTGTCATTTAGTGGGTTGCTGAACACTGACTCATACTGTTCTTTTAGAATTTCACTCATTTCCTGTTCATCGTCTGTATACGAATCTCCTCTCAATAATGGTCCAATTCTACAGGTAGTTCTTAGCTTGGATTTTGCATAGGAGTAGAAATATTTTGGGTTTCTTGCAATATCCTGTATGGCTCTTTGTTCCCTTTGTACTTCTTCTGTCAGGTATGACATCTTAAGTTTTTGCTCTAATTCAGTGATCTCTCGGTTAAGGCTATCTCTCCTCTGTTGCAACATAACTGTGTTTTTCAGCAATTCAGTAACCCGTTTTCTTCTCCTGTACCATCTCCTACGGTCTCTCTCTATATCTGATCTTCTTCGGGGTTTCCTCAATGGTACGTGTTTCATACATACCTTGTATGCTTCTGTATTCAGCTTCTCTAGGCACTGGTGGGGATTTAGGGTGCTCATGTCTGATTCCCATGATATGTCTGATAGCTCTTGGTTTATTTTTTCCCAGTCAATTCTATGGTTATTAAAATTAAACTTACTGAACATTCCGTCTCTAACATTAATGTCGCAGTTCCCTAACCCTGAGTTAATACTAGCAGCAACAGCCTGGTTGACCAGGCAAGCACCAGACGAGCCTGGCCCATGGCCGTGCTCAGAGAGTAGATACTCTCGAAACTCTCCAAAGGTATATCAAAGGTATATCATGCATAAGGTAAAGGGGTTACCAACAGACACCTGTGGCTCTCTTCAATAATGGTGGCAGACATGTTACTCTCCCTCCCATCATGCATAAGGCAAAGGGGGTTACCAACAGACCCCTGGCTCTCTTCAATAATGGTGGCAGACATGTTACTCTCCCTCCCATCATGCATAAGGCAAAGGGGGTTACCAACAGACCCCTGGCTCTCTTCAATAATGGTGGCAGACATGTTACTCTCCCTCCCATCATGCATAAGGCAAAGGGGGTTACCAACAGACACCTGGCTCTCTTCAATAATGGTGGCAGACATGTTACTCTCCCTCCCACCATGCATAAGGTAAAGGGGTTACCAACAGACCCCTGGCTCTCTTCAATAATGGTGGCAGACATGTTACTCTCCCTCCCACCATGCATAAGGTAAAGGGGGTTACCAACAGACCCCTGGCTCTCTTCAATAATGGTGGCAGACATGTTACTCTCCCTCCCACCATGCATAAGGTAAAGGGGGTTGCCAACAGACCCCTGGCTCTCTTCAATAATGGTGGCAGACATGTTACTCTCCTCCCACCATGCATAAGGTAAAGGGGTTACCAACAGACACCTGGCTCTCTTCAATAATGGTGGCAGACATGTTACTCTCCCTCCCACCATGCATAAGGCAAAGGGGGTTACCAACAGACCCCTGGCTCTCTTCAATAATGGTGGCAGACATGTTACTCTCCCACCATGCATAAGGTAAAGGGGGTTACCAACAGACACCTGGCTCTCTTCAATAATGGTGGCAGACATGTTACTCTCCCTCTCATCATGCATAAGGCAAAGGGGGTTACCAACAGACACCTGGCTCTCTTCAATAATGGTGGCAGACATGTTACTCTCCCTCCCACCATGCATAAGGTAAATGGGGTTACCAACAGACACTTGGCTCTCTTCAATAATGGTGGCAGACATGTTACTCTCCCTCCCATCATGCATAAGGCAAAGGGGGTTACCAACAGACACCTGGCTCTCTTCAATAATGGTGGCAGACATGTTACTCTCCCTCCCACCATGCATAAGGTAAAGGGGGTTACCAACAGACCCCTGGCTCTCTTCAATAATGGTGGCAGACATGTTACTCTCCCTTCCACCATGCATAAGGTAAAGGGGGTTACCAACAGACCCCTGGCTCTCTTCAATAATGGTGGCAGACATGTTACTCTCCCTCCCATCATGCATAAGGTAAAGGGGGTTACCAACAGACACCTGGCTCTCTTCAATAATGGTGGCAGACATGTTACTCTCCCTCCCACCATGCATAAGGTAAAGGGGGTTACCAACAGACACCTGGCTGTCTTCAATAATGGTGGCAGACATGTTACTCTCCCTCCCACCATGCATAAGGTAAAGGGGGTTACCAACAGACCCCTGGCTGTCTTCAATAATGGTGGCAGACATGTTACTCTCCCTCCCACCATGCATAAGGTAAAGGGGGTTACCAACAGACCCCTGGCTGTCTTCAATAATGGTGGCAGACATGTTACTCTCCCTCCCACAGAGTGACATTCCAGCAACTACTGGAGTATTCTCTCACAGAGTGACATTCCAGCAACTACTGGAGAATTGGACCATTATTGAGAGGAGATTCGTATACGGACGATGAACAGGAAATGAGTGAAATTCTAAAAGAACAGTATGAGTCAGTGTTCAGCAACCCACTAAATGACAGTAAGGTAGAAAATGCAGAAATATTTTTCACTCCAGCAGAAGGCTGCGCAGACCACCTAACCGACATTAGTACAAATCCCATAGATTTCGAAAAAGAAATGGCCAACATGCCCACTCACTCAGCACCTGGACCAGATACATGGAATGCTTTATTTATAAAGCAGTGCAAAGTACCATTAGCAAGAGCCCTTAGTATTCTGTGGAGAAAGAGCTTAGATCTAGGTGAAATTCCAGAGGCCTTAAAGAGTGCAGACATAGCTCCTTTGCATAAGGGAGGTAGTTAGAGCACTAGCTAAAAATTACAGACCAGTAGCCCTCACTTCTCACATCATAAAAATCTTTGAAAGAGTGATGAGACGGCAGATTACAAAGTTCATGGACCAGCACAACCAACATAACCCGAACCAGCATGGCTTTAGAGCGGGTCGATCATGCCTGTCACAGCTGCTGAACCATTATGACAGAATTACGGAGGCATTGGAGGACGACCAAAACGCAGATGTGATTTACACAGATTTTGCAAAGGCGTTTGACAAATGCGATCATGGAGTGATAGCGCTCAAAATGAGGGCCATAGGCATTACGGGAAGGTAGGCAGATGGATTTTGAGTTCCTAACATAAAGAACACAAAAGTAGTAGTGAACAGGGCAAGATCCAGCATCAGCGAGGTCAAAGCTCAGTGCCCCAAGGCACTGTCCTGGCACCTCTGCTGTTTCTCATCCTCATAGCAGACATAGATAAAAACACCCAGCACACTTTTGTATCATCATTTGCAGATGACACTAAAATAAGCATGAAAGTCACTACGGTAGAAGACACTGAAAAATTACAGGAGGACATAAGCAGGGTCTTCCAATAGGCAGTGGAGAACAACATGACGTTCAATGGTGATAAGTTTCAGCTGCTTAGGTATGGAAAAAATGAAGAACTCAAAAGGAACACTATATACAAAACGCAAGAGGGTCACCACATAGAACGAAAGGAACACGTAAAGGACTTGGGAATAATTATGTCTGCTGATCTGTCGTTTAAAGACCATAACAAGACAAAGATCACAACAGCCAGGAAGATGACGGGGTGGGTATTGAGAACTTTCAAAACAAGAGAAATAATGCCAATGGTGACACTATTCAAATCGCTAGTGCTCCCTCACTTAGAATACTGCTCAGTGCTGACGGCCCCGTTCAGGGCAGGAGAAATAGCAGAGCTGGAACAAATCCAGAGATCGTTTACGGCTCACATTGAGCCATTGAAACATCTAAATTATTGGGAACGCCTTCAAGTCTTGAACATGTACTCATTGGAGCGGAGGAGAGAGAGATACATGATAATATATACATGGAAAGTACTTGAGGGCCTGGTCCCAAATCTGCACACTGCCATAACAACATACTGGAGTGAGAGATATGGGAGAAAGTGTAAAATAAACCCAGTGAGGAGCAGAGGTGCGGTGGGGACAATACGGGAGCACTGTATTAACATCCGGGGTCCCAGACTATTCAACATCTTACCAGAAGATATCCGAAACACGGCTGGAACCAGTGTAGAAGCCTTCAAGAGGAAACTGGACAAATATCTTCACCAGGTGCCAGATCAACCAGGCTGTGATGGATATGTGGAGCAGCGGGCCTCCAGCAGCAACAGCCTGGTTGACCAGGCAAGCACCAGACGAGCCTGGCCCATGGCCGGGCTCAGAGAGTAGATACTCTCGAAACTCTTCAAAGGTATATCAAAGGTACCATGCATAAGGTAAAGGGGGTTACCAACAGACCCCTGGCTGTCTTCAATAATGGTGGCAGACATGTTACTCTCCCTCCCACCATGCATAAGGTAAAGGGGGTTACCAACAGACCCTGGCTGTCTTCAATAATGGTGGCAGACATGTTACTCTCCCTCCCACCATGCATAAGGTAAAGGGGTTACCAACAGACACCTGGCTGTCTTCAATAATGGTGGCAGACATGTTACTCTCCTCCCACCATGCATAAGGTAAGGGGTTACCAACAGACACCTGGCTCTCTTCAATAATGGTGGCAGACATGTTACTCTCCCTCCCACAATGCATAAGGTAAAGGGGTTACCAACAGACCCTGGCTCTCTTCAATAATGGTGGCAGACATGTTACTCTCCCTCCCACCATGCATAAGGTAAAGGGGTTACCAACAGACACCTGGCTTCTTCAATAATGGTGGCAGACATGTTACTCTCCCTCCCACCATGCATAAGGTAAAGGGGGTTACCAACAGACCCCTGGCTCTCTTCAATAATGGTGGCAGACATGTTACTCTCCCTCCCACCATGCATAAGGTAAAGGGGGTTACCAACAGACACCTGGCTCTCTTCAATAATGGTGGCAGACATGTTACTCTCCCTCCCACCATGCATAAGGTAAAGGGGGTTACCAACAGACACCTGGCTCTCTTCAATAATGGTGGCAGACATGTTACTCTCCCTCCCACCATGCATAAGGTAAAGGGGGTTACCAACAGACCCCTGGCTCTCTTCAATAATGGTGGCAGACATGTTACTCTCCCTCCCACCATGCATAAGGTAAAGGGGGTTACCAACAGACACCTGGCTCTCTTCAATAATGGTGGCAGACATGTTACTCTCCCTCCCATCATGCATAAGGTAAAGGGGGTTACCAACAGACACCTGGCTGTCTTCAATAATGGTGGCAGACATGTTACTCTCCCTCCCACCATTCATAAGGCAAAGGGAGTTACCAACAGACACCTGACTCTCTTCAGTAATGGTGGCAGACATGTTACTCTCCCTCCCATTATGCATAAGGTAAAGGGGTTACCAACAGACACCTGGCTCTCTTCAATAATGGTGGCAGACATGTTACTCTCCCTCCCACCATGCATAAGGTAAAGGGGTTACCAACAGACACCTGGCTCTCTTCAATAATGGTGGCAGACATGTTACTCTCCCTCCCACATGCATAAGGTAAGGGGTTACCAACAGACACCTGGCTGTCTTCAATAATGGTGGCAGACATGTTACTCTCCCTCCCACCATGCATAAGGTAAAGGGGGTTACCAACAGACCCCTGGCTGTCTTCAATAATGGTGGCAGACATGTTACTCTCCCTCCCACCATGCATAAGGTAAAGGGGGTTACCAACAGACCCCTGGCTCTCTTCAATAATGGTGGCAGACATGTTACTCTCCCTCCCACAATGCATAAGGTAAAGGGGGTTACCAACAGACACCTGGCTCTCTTCAAAACAGAACTCGAGAGATTCTTCAAAATATTTCCTGATCAGCCGGATTGTGGTGCATACAATGGACTTCAGTCGAAGGGCACTAACAGCTCGATTGATCAGGCCAGCAACCAGAGGTCAGGTCTTGGACTGGGCCGCAGGGGCGATGACCTGAAGTGACTCCAGATAACCTCCAGTTAACCCATGGTTATTTCTGCTTTCCCTAGTTTCTATAACTCCATGCGGCTACTCTGTTTCCTCTCATCCGTTCCACTCCCCTTCCCTCCCATCCCTTCCACTCCCCCTTCCCTCCCATCCCTTCCCTCCACATCCACTTATAGTACTTGTTAATGGACGAAAGGTTCTGAGTGGGAGGATGTTGGAGGGAAAGTTGTTGTATTTGTTATTACGCCTGAGGCACACGTCAACCCAATAACCGTTGACGTGTGCCTCAGGCGTAATGCTCTCAACTATGCGCACCCCGAGGTCCTTCCTTCCCTTTTAGGGAGGTTTGCAACGTTTGGGCCCCGAGCCTGCACGCTTTTTCCGGACGTCTTTGCCTTTCTCTAATTTTCATAACTTTGCATTTACTGGGGTTAAATTCCAATAGTCACTTGTCAGACCAATCCTGCAGCTTGTCCAGATCCATTTGTAGTCTTTCCTGGTCCGATCCTTGTGGAATACCACTCAACACACTCTCCCATTATGACACCTCCCCGACAGTAAATCGCTTCTTCCTTCCTGTTAAGTATTCCTTGATCCACTGTATAGTACCTTCCATGTAATTCCAGACTGCTCCTCTAGCGTTTGTCCCAGTCTCTTGTGATGTATATCAATAAAAAAAACCAGTCTACCCATCCCACTCTCTCTCTTGCCTAACTTTCGTTACCTTACCAGATTTGTGAGAGGATTTGCCGTCTGGAAAACCGTGCTGGTGGTTGTTTATGAATCCACTCCTTTCCAAGAGCTTCACTACTACGATCCTTATAATCTTCTCCATAATCTTACATAATATGAATGTTAAGGACTGGCCTGTAACTCAATGCCACCTGTCTGTCCCACTTTTATAAATATTACTACATTCGCTGTTTTCCAGAACTCTGGCAGTTGCCAGAGTTGGAGATCACTTCTAGTGGATCACACAGTTCCTCTGCTTCCTCTCGCAGAACTCACGGAGAGACGTTGTCTGGTCTCATTGCCTTTGGGGTATCTAGTTCACTTATTGTTTTATTCACCTCTCTTGGTAATCGTTGGTTCACTCTCTAACCCCCTGGCCTTGTTCCTGACTCCACTGAGAATACCTTCCCAAATCTTGTTTAGCTTTTCACGGTCTTCTTGGTCATTCCTAGTGAGCTTCCCCCCCCCCCTCCTTTAGCCATATTACCTGGTCCTTCACAGTTCTCTTCCTCCTGATGTGGCTGAGCATCAACTTTGGCTCAGATTTGGCTTAGGATGTTGTGTCATTCTCAAATTGCTGTTCAGCCGCTTTTCTTACCCACCTATATTAATTTCTCTCTCGTTGTGTGGCTTTGCACTGCATGGCGTCAGCAAGTCGTCCATAGTGGGGATTAGAGATGCTACTTGATAGCACTCAACAGCCATCAGGTGACCATCTGACAAATTGAATTTGTATTTTTGATCTGATAATTTTAATGTGTGAAAATGTTGCCTTACAAAGGTAGGTTGTTTTAAAAAAAAGCTGTCAAATACATGGCACCTTTTGTGACACTGGGATATTTTCTCAGAACAAGTAGATTCCAAAAGTTCCTGCTGAGGCTCTGGAATTAACGCTTCGCAAAGTTTGAATTTCTTCTGGGTTACGGATATGTTCATATTAAGCACTGAGGCTGCTATTTTTAATACAATATCATCAGTGATAGTGTTTGCACAAAATGGGAAGCACATTAATATTGCTACACGCTTTATTGGGTAGACAATTCCCATAAGCTTTAGTGTTGCTAAATCTTGGAACCGTCTGTTGACGTCTGAATAACATTGTGTAATTGTTCAACATGATGAGTAAGACACGTGAATAACACTTGGGTATCTTTATTGTTGAAACTTTTCCACTACGAAGTAAGCTTCTTCAAATACGGAAAATATATTTGAAGGCAGAATAAGTGACGAGGTAAAGATGATTTAATCAGTCCGTCAACCTTGTGGATATAGTTTGAGGTTATAAGTCCCTCTGCCTGTTGAAGAGTTCAGCTGGTGGTGGAAGGCAAACACTGATGGTGGTGGTGAGGGAAGAGAAGCACTGATGGCGGTGGTGGTGGAAGAGAAGCACTGATGGTGGTGGAAGGCAAGCACTGATGGTGGTGGTGATGGAAGAGAAGCACTGATGGTGGTGGTGGTAGAATAGAAGCACTGATGGTGGTGGAAGAGAAGCACTGATGGTGGTGGTGGTGGAAGAGAAGCACTGATGGTGGTGGTGGTGGAAGAGAAGCACTGATGGTGGTGGTGGTGGAAGAGAAGCAATGATGGTGGTGGAAGACAAGCACCGATGATGCTGTTGGTGGAATTGAAGCACTGATGGTGGTGGAAGGCAAGCACTGATGATGCTGGTGGTGGAAGAGAAGCACTGATGGTGGTGGAAGGCAAGCACTGATGATGCTGGTGGTGGAATTGAAGCACTGATGGTGGTGGAAGGGAAGCACTGATGGAAGGCAAGCACTGATGATGCTGGTGGTGGAAGAGAAGCACTGATGGTGGTGGAAGGCAAGCACTGGTGATGCTGGTTGTGAAGGGAAGCACTCGTAATGCTGGTGGTGGAAGGGAAGGACTGGTGGTGGTGGTGGAAGAGAAGCACTGATGGTGGTGGAAGGGAAGCACTGATGGAAGGCAAGCACTGGTGCTTGTGGAAGGGAAGCACTGGTGCTGGTGGAAGGGAAGCACTGGTGGTGATCGTGGAAGGGAAGCACTTGTGCTGGTGGTGGAAGGGAAGCACTGGTGGTGATCGTGGAAGGGAAGCACTAGTGCTGGTGGTGGAAGGGAAGCACTTGTGCTGGTGGTGGAAGGGAAGCACTGGTGGTGATCGTGGAAGGGAATCACTAGTGCTGGTGGTGGAAGGAAAACACTGGTGATGCTGGTGGTGGAAGGGAAGCACTGGTGATGTTGGTGGTGGAAGGGAAGCACTAGTGCTGGTGGTGGAAGGGAAGCAGTGGTGGTGGTGGAAGGGAAGCACTGGTTCTGGTGGTGGAAGGGAAGCACTGGTTCTGGTGGTGGAAGGGAAGCACTGGTGGTGGTGGTAGAAGGGAAGCACTGGTGGTGGTGGTGGAAGGGAAGCACTGGTGCTGGTGGTGGAAGGGAAGAACACTGATGTAAGGGCAGCACTGTTGCTGGTGGAAGGGAAGCACCGATGGAAGGGCAGCACTGATGGAAGGGAAGCACTGATGGAAGGGAAGCACTGATGGAAGGGCAGCACTGATGGAAGGGAAGCACTGATGGAAGGGCAGCACTGGTGGAAGGGAAGCACTGATGGAAGGACATCACTGATGCTGTTGGAAGGGAAGAACTGATGGAAGGAAAGCACTGATGCTGGTGGAAGGGTAGCACTGATGGAAGGGAAGTACTGATGGAAGGGCAGCACTGATGAAAGGGAAACACTGATGGAAGGGCAGCACTGATGGAAAGGCAGCACTGATGGAAGGGAAGCACTGATGGAAAGGCAGCACTGATGGAAGGGCAGCACTGATGGAAGGGCAGCACGGATGGAAAGGCAGCACTGATGGAAGGGCAGCACTGATGGAAGGGCAACACTGGTGGAAGGGAAGCACTGATGAAGGGCAGCACTAATGGAAGGGCAGCACTGATGGAAAGGTAGCACTGATGGAAGGGCAGCACTGATGGAAGGGAAACACTGATGGAAAGGCAGCACTGATGGAAAGGCAGCACTGATGGAAGGGCAGCACTAATGGAAGGGCAGCACTGATGGAAAGGCAGCACTGATGGAAAGGCAGCACTGATGGAAGGGCAGCGCTGGTGGAAGGGCAGCACTGATGGAAGGGCAGCACTGATGAAAGGGAAACACTGATGGAAAGGCAGCACTGATGGAAGGGCAGCACTGGTGGAAAGGCAGCACTGATGGAAAGGCAGCACTGATGGAAGGGCAGCACTGATGGAAGGGCAGCACTGATTGAAGGGAAGCACTGATGGAAAGGCAGCACTAATGGAAGGGCAGCACTGGTGGAAGGGAAGCACTGATGGAAGGGAAGCACTGTTGGAAAGGCAGCACTGATGGAAGGGCAGCACTGGTGGAAAGGCAGCACTGATGGAAGGGCAGCACTAATGGAAGGGAAGCACTGATGAAAGGGAAACACTGATGGAAGGGCAGCACTGGTGGAAGGGAAGCACTGATGGAAAGGCAGCACTGATGGAAGGGAAGCACTAATGGAAGGGCAGCACTGATGGAAGGGAAGCACTAATGGAAGGGAATCACTAATGGAAGGGAAGCACTGATGGAAGGGCAGCACTAATGGAAGGGCAACACTGATGGAAGGGCAGCACTGGTGGAAGGGAAGCACTGATGGAAGAGAAGCACTAATGGAAGGGCAGCACTGGTGGAAGGGCAGCACTTATGGAAGGGAAGCACTGGTGGAAGGGAAGCACTAATGGAAGGTAAGCACTGATGGAAGGGAAGCACTGATGGAAAGGCAGCACTGATGGAAGGGCAGCACTGATGGAAGGGAAACACTGATGGAAGGGCAGCACTGATGGAAGGGAAGCACAAATGGAAAGGAAGCACTGATGGAAGGGCAGCACTGATAGAAGGGAAGCACTGGTGGAAGGGCAGCACTAATGGAAGGGCAGCACTAATGGAAGGGAAACACTGATGGAAGGGAAGCACTGATGGAAGGGAAGTACTAATGGAAGGGAAGCACTGATGGAAGGGCAGCACTGATGGAAGGGCAGCACTGATGGAAGGGCAGCACTAATGGAAGGGAAACACTGATGGAAGGGCAGCACTGATGGAAGGAAAGCACTGGAGGAAGGGAAGCACTGATGGAAGGGAAGCACTGATGGAAGGGAAGCACTGGTGGAAGGAGCACTGGTGGAAGGGCAGCACTGATGGAAGGGAAGCACTGATGGAAGGGCAGCACTGATGGAAGGGAAGCACTGGTGGAAGGGCAGCACTAATGGAAGGGAAGCACTGATGGATGGGAAGCACTGATGGAAGGGAAGCACTAATGAAAGGGAAGCACTGATGGAAGGGAAGCACTGGTGGAAGGGCAGCACTAATGGAAGGGAAGCACTGGTGGAAGGGCAGCACTAATGGAAGGGAAGCACTGATGGAAGGGCAGCACTAATGGAAGGGAAACACTGATGGAAGGGCAGCACTGATGGAAGGGCAACACTGATGGAAGGAAAGCACTGATGGAAGGGCAGCACTGATGGAAGGGCAGCACTGATGGAAGGAAAGCACTGATGGAAGGAAAGCACTGGTGGAAGGGAAGCACTGGTGGAAGGGAAGCACTAATGGAAGGGAAGCACTGATGGATGGGAAGCACTGATGGAAGGGAAGCACTGATGGAAGGGAAGCACTGATGTAATGGCAGCACTGATGGAAGGGCAGCACTGATGGAAGGGCAGCACTGATGGAAGGGCAGCACTGGTGGAAGGGCAGCACTGATGGAAGGGAAGCACTGGTGGAAGGGAAGCACTGGTGGAAGGGCAGCACTGGTGGAAGGGCAGCACTGATGGAAGCACTGGTGGAAGGGCAGCACTGATGGAAGGGAAGCACTGGTGGAAGGGAAACACTGATTGAAGGGAAGCACTGATGGAAGGGAAGCACTGATGGAAGGTCAGCACTGATGGAAGGGCAGCACTGATGGAAGGGCAGCACTCATGGAAGGGCAGCACTGGTGGAAGGGCAGCACTCATGGAAGGGAAGCACTGATGGAAGGGCAGCACTCATGGAAGGGAAGCACTGGTGGAAGGGCAGCACTGATGGAAGGGAAGCACTGGTGGAAGGGAAACACTGATGGAAGGGAAGCACTAATGGAAGGGAAGCACTAATGGAAGGGAAGCACTAATGGAAGGGAAGCACTGATGGAAGAGAAGCACTAATGGAAGGGAAGCACTGATGGAAGTGAAACACTGATGCAAGGGCAGCACTGATGGAAGGGAAGTACTGGTCGAATGGAAGCACTGATGGAAGGGAAACACTGGTGGAAGGGAAGCAGTGTCACTTCTTAAAATACGAACACTGGCATTATTGGTCGCTGTTCTCTTAGGGTCTATTGTATTTACTCCTGAAAGTGTGTATTAGGTTTTCTTCCTACTTATTTCCCCTCTCTTGTTCCCTCTTCCACCCTTCCAGGTCCACCGCTCCTCCACTGGTTGACAGCAACCATCTAGGAAGGCAGTAGGCTGGTTGACAGCAACCATCTAATGAGGCAGTAGACTGGTAGACAGCAACCATCTAGGAAGGCAGTAGGCTGGTTGACAGCAACCATCTAATGAGGCAGTAGACTGGTTGACAGCAACCATCTAGGAAGGCAGTAGACTGGTAGACAGCAACCATCTAATGAGGCAGTAGACTGGTTGACAGCAACCATCTAGGAAGGCAGTAGGCTGGTTGACAGCAACCATCTAATGAGGCAGTAGACTGGTTGACAGCAACCATCTAGGGAGGCAGTAGATTGGTTGACAGCAACCATCTAGGGAGGCAGTAGGCTGGTTGACAGCAACCATCTAGGGAGGCAGTAGGCTGGTTGACAGCAACCATCTAGGGAGGCAGTAGGCTGGTTGACAGCGAACATCTAGGGAGGCAGTAGGCTGGTTGACAGCGAACATCTAGGGAGGCAGTTGACTGGTTGACAGCAACCATCTAGGGAGGCAGTAGGCTGGTTGACAGCAACCATCTAGGGAGGCAGTAGGCTGGTAGACAGCAACCATCTAGGAAGGCAGTAGGCTGGTAGACAGCAACCATCTAGGAATGCAGTAGGCTGGTAGACAGCAACCATCTAGGGAGGCAGTAGGCTGGTTGACAGCAACCATCTAAGAAGGCAGTAGGCTGGTTGACAGCAACCATCTAGGAAGGCAGTAGACTGGTTGACAGCAACCATCTAGGAAGGCAGTAGGCTGGTTGACAGCAACCATCTAGGAAGGCAGTAGACTGGTTGACAGCAACCATCTAGGAAGGCAGTAGCCTGGTAGACAGCAACCATCTAGGAAGGCAGTAGACTGGTTGACAGCAACCATCTAGGAAGGCAGTAGACTGGTAGACAGCAACCATCTAGGAAGGCAGTAGACTGGTAGACAGCAACCATCTAGGAAGGCAGTAGACTGGTTGACAGCAACCATCTAGGAAGGCAGTAGACTGGTTGACAGCAACCATCTAGGAAGGCAGTAGACTGGTTGACAGCAACCATCTAGGAAGACAGTAGACTGGTTGACAGCAACCATCTAGGAAGGCAGTAGACTGGTTGACAGCAACCATCTAGGAAGGCAATATACTGGTTGACAGCAACCATCTAGGAAGGCAGGCTGGTAGACAGCAACCATCTAGGAAGGCAGTAGACTGGTTGACAGCAACCATCTAGGAAGGCAGGCTGGTAGACAGCAACCATCTAGGAAGGCAGTAGACTGGTTGACAGCAACCATCTAGGAAGGCAGTAGACTGGTTGACAGCAACCATCTAGGAAGGCAGTAGACTGGTTGACAGCAACCATCTAGGAAGGCAGTAGACTGGTTGACAGCAACCATCTAGGAAGGCAGTAGACTGGTTGACAGCAACCATCTAGGAAGGCAATAGACTGGTTGACAGCAACTATCTAGGAAGGCAGTAGACTGGTTGACAGCAACCATCTAGGAAGGCAGTAGACTGGTAGACAGCAACCATCTAGGAAGGCAGTAGACTGGTAGACAGCAACCATCTAGGAAGGCAGTAGACTGGTAGACAGCAACCATCTAGGAAGGCAGTAGACTGGTTGACAGCAACCATCTAGGAAGGCAGTAGGCTGGTTGACAGCAACCATCTAGGAAGGCAGTAGACTGGTAGACAGCAACCATCTAGGAAGCCAGTAGACTGGTTGACAACAACCATCTAGGAAGGCAGTAGACTGGTAGACAGCAACCATCTAGGAAGGCAATAGGGTGGTTGACAGCAACCATCTAGGAAGGCAGTAGACTGGTTGACAGCAACCATCTAGGAAGGCAGTAGACTGGTTGACAGCAACCATCTAGGAAGGCAGTAGACTGGTTGACAACAACCATCTAGGAAGGCAGTAGACTGGTTGACAGCAACCATCTAGGAAGGCAGTAGACTGGTTGACAGCAACCATCTAGGAAGGCAGTAGACTGGTTGACAACAACCATCTAGGAAGGCAGTAGACTGGTAGACAGCAACCATCTAGGAAGGCAGTAGACTGGTTGACAGCAACCATCTAGGAAGGCAGTAGACTTGTTGACAACAACCATCTAGGAAGGCAGTAGACTTGTTGACAACAACCATCTAGGAAGGCAGGTTAGTACCTGGAGGTGAAGTTGTAAAAAGCCAGTATGACTGAAACTTGTGACGACGTTTTGTTTCAAGTCGGACCATTAACTAATGGGACTAATTAATGGTTCAACTCTGACCATTAACTAATGGGACTAATTAATGGTTCAACTCTGACCATTAACTAATGGGACTAATTAATGGTTCAACTCTGACCATTAACTAATGCGACTAATTAATGGTTCAAGTCGGACCATTAACTAATGGGACTAATTAATGGTTCAAGTCGGACCATTAATTAATGGGACTAATTAATGGTACAAGTCGGACCATTAACTTATGGGACTAATTAATGGTTCAAGTCGGACCATTAACTAATGGGACTAATTAATGGTTCAACTCTGACCATTAACTAATGGGACTAATTAATGGTTCAACTCGGACCAATAATTAATGGGACTAATTAATGGTTCAAGTCGGACCATTAATTAATGGGACTAACTAATGGTTCAACTCGGACCATTAATTAATGGGACTAATTAATGGTTCAAGTCGGACCATTAACTAATGGGACTAATTAATGGTTCAACTCTGACCATTAACTAATGCGACTAATTAATGGTTCAAGTCGGACCATTAACTAATGCGACTAATTAATGGTTCAACTCTGACCATTAATTAATGGACTAATTAATGGTTCAACTCTGACCATTAACTAATGGGACTAATTAATGGTTCAACTCTGACCATTAACTAATGGGACTAATTAATGGTTCAAGTCGGACCAATAATTAATGGGACTAATTAATGTTTCAACTCTGACCAATAATTAATGGGACTAATTAATGTTTCAACTCTGACCATTAATTAATGGGACTTATTAATGGTTCAAGTCGGACCATTAATTAATGGGACTAATTAATGGTTCAAGTCGGACCATTAATTAATGGGACTAATTAATGGTTCAACTCGGACCATTAATTAATGGGACTAATTAATGGTTCAAGTCGGACCATTAACTAATGGGACTAATTAATGTTTCAAGTCGGACCGGAACGTCGTGATAAGTTTGAGTCTCTTAAAGAATAAAAGGCACAATACCTTGACTTGAACAGTACACAGATAGCCAACACAAGAGAACGAAACTTATGACTACATTTCGACACTGGGACAAAAACAATGCTAACCACAGTACGGGTGGGGATTGAACTCGTGGCGAGTCGTAAAACTCCAGGCCAGCGCGTAAGCCACATAAATGGGGAGAAATCAGAGTGGGGAAGTGTCACAAGTGGTGTTCCACAGGAGTCAGTATTGGGCCCCTTGTTATTCACAATCTACATAAACGACATAGATGAGGGAATAAATAGCGACATAAGCAAATTTGCCGATGACACCAAAATAGGCCGTCCAATTCATTCAAATGAGGACATTAGAGCACTCCAGGAAGATTTGAATAGACTGATGCAGTAGTCGGAGAAGTGGCAGATGCAGTTTAATATAGATAAATGCAAAGTTCTAAATATTGGACAGGACAATAACCATGCCACATATAAACTAAATAATGTAGATCTTAATACTACTGATTGCGAAAAGGATTTAGGAGTTCTGGTTAGCAGTAATCTAAAACCAAGACAGCAGTGCGTAAGTGTTCGCAATAAAGCGAACAGAATCCTTGGCTTCATATCAAGAAGCATAAATAATAGGAGTCCTCAGGTTGTTCTTCAACTCTATATATCCCTGGTTAGGCCTCATCTAGATTATGCTGCACAGTTTTGGTCACCGTATTACAGAATGGATATAAATGCTCTGGAAAACGTACAAAGGAGGATGACTAAGTTGATTCCATGTATCAGAAATCTTCCCTATGAGGATAGACTGAGGACCCTGAATCTGCACTCTCTAGAAAGGCGTAGAATTAGGGGGGATATGATTGAGGTGTATAAATGGAAAACAGGAATAAATAAAGGGGATGTAAATAGCGTGCTAAAAATATCTTGTATTGACAGGACTCGCAGCAATGGCTTTAAGTTGGATAAATTCAGATTCAGGAGGGATATAGGAAAGCATTGGTTTGGTAATAGAGTTGTCGATGAGTGGAACAAACTCCCGAGTACAGTTATAGAGGCTAAAACGTTGTGTATTTTTAAAAATAGGCTAGATAAATATATGAGTGGGTGCGGGTGGGTGTGAGTTGGACCTGACTAGTTTGTGCTACTAGGTCAGATGCCGTGCTCCTTCCTTAAGTGAATGTAACCTGACCTGGCTGGGTCGGGGCATTGGCTTAAGCCGGTGAGAGACTTGAACCTGCCTCGCATGGGCCAGTAGGCCTGCTGCAGTGTTCCTTCTTTTTTATGTTCTTAAGTCAGCTGACCCGGTGTCTTACGCGCTGTTATACGATTCACTCGCCATAGGTTCTAACGCCACCCGTACCCTAGTTTGTTTGAAATTGTCTCATGATTCCGTGAGACAGAATGCTTTGCTATTGAATGTATGGTCTGCTTCCCAAGGTTTTTGGGGTCTATATCTCCTTGTCCCTTTCAGATGGTATGCAGGGCAGTTTGTATTGTAGCATTGCTTTTTCCAAGACTGATTGAGGTGTATAAATGGAAAACAGGAATAAATGAAGGGGATGTAAATAGAACATAAGAAAGGAGGAACACTGCAGGCTGCCTGTTGGCCCATACTAGGCAGGTCCTACACAATCCGTCCCACTAACATAATATTTGCTCAACCCAATTTTCAATGCTATCCAAGAAATAAGCTTTGATAATTCTATTTACTCATGTGCGAGTCCCACTCAAATCCAACCCCTCTCACTCATGAATTTATCCAACCTAAATTTGAAACTACCTAAGGTCCTAGCTTCAATAACCCTACTAGGCAGACTGTTCCACTCATCAACTACCCTATTTCCAAACCAATACTTTCCTATATCCTTTCTAAATCTAAACTTATCTAACTTGAATCCATTATTGCGGGTTCTCTCTTGGAGAGATATCCTCAAGACCTTATTTATATCCACTTTGTTAATACCCATTTTCCACTTGTATACCTCGATCATGTCTTCCCTCATTCTACGTCTTACAAGTGAATGTAATTTAAGGGTCTTCAATCTTTCTTCGTAAGGAAGATTTCTAATGCTATGTATTAATTTAGTCATTCTACGCTGAATGTTTTCTAATGAATTTATGTCCATTCTGTAATATGGAGACCAAAACTGAGCTCCGTAATCTAGGTGAGGCCTTACTAATGATGTATAAAGCTGTAATATAACCTCTGCTAAAAATATCTAGTATTGACAGGACTCGCAGCAGTGGCTTTAAGTTGGATAAATTCAGATTTAGGAAGGATATAGGAAAGCATTGGTTTGGTAATAGAGTTGTTGATGAGTGGAACAAACTCCCGAGTACAGTTATAGAGGTTAAAACGTTGTGTAGTTTTAAAAATAGGCTAGATAAATATATGAGTGGGTGCGGGTGGGTGTGAGTTGGCCCTGACTAGCTTGTGCTACTAGGTCAGATGCCGTGCTCCTTCCCTAAGTGAATGTAACCTGACCTGCTGGGTCGGGGCATTGGCTTAAGCCGGTGGGAGACTTGCACTTGCCTCGCATGGGCCAGTAGGCCTGCTTCAGTGTTCCTTCTTTCTTATGTTCTTATATATTTCGGGATGAAAAAGTTACAGGAGGTAGAACAACACACTCATTTATAGCAAAAAAGGCACAATACCGTGACTGGAACAATACACACACAACCCGCACATAGTAAGAAGAGAGGAGCGTACGACGACGTTTCGATCCAACTTGGACTTGTCTGCCTGCCTATAAATACCCCTTCTTCCTGTCCTGTGTGTTAGTGTGACTGTAAATGGTCCAAGTCGGACCGAAACGTCGTCGTAAGCTCCTCTCTTTTTTATATGTGCGGGTTGTGTGTATAACACACTTCTTTAGTCAGAATGTCGCGTCATTTTTTTCGGGGGGGGGGAGTTTTTCTACTCCCACAACTTGGTGCTTGCCTGGTAAATCAGGCTGTTTTTTCTCCCATTTTTTTTATATCCCAGGTGGGCTATCCAGGAGAGGCCCAATGTTTTCTTGTTTATTATTTAATACCCTCCGTAGTACTTAACTGAATCCAGTCCAAAGTCCCATATCCTTATTGCAAATCCATAAGCACCTTTTTAAATTAATATCATTGATAAAATCTGTATTTACTCTCCCACAAGAGATACGGTGTTTAGAAAGACATAGATCACGTGTAATCCTTTTGTTATTTTCCCTCATATGTTCCAAAAGTATTCGTGCATTCCATCTTGTGTGTATCGTATCAGCAATAATGTGGGTAGCGCACTAAAGTGTACCTTAGCATTGACAGCTCTCACGCACATGTGAACGTATTTCCCATAGCATGATTGTGTTAAATAATGCTTCACGAGGTGGCAGAGGGAGTGGTAGTGGAGGGCAAATGGTGGAGGGACATTTGAGGTGGTAGCAGGTGGAGATGCTGTGATTTAACATATCCCCAATACATTTCTTATGGTATGTAACAGCTACTTTTCTGCCCATTTCTGATACATTTCCCACACCTTACTCACTGTACAAGTCCAGTTCATGGTTTCTGTTCTATGGGTTAGTTGTCCGAATGAGTACTAGTGTCCAGTGTGGTGGTAGTGAGTGGATCTTGCCGTATATGGTGGCAGGCGGCCTATGGTGGTGGGAACGTTGCCAGGCGTATGAGGTCACTGAAACTTATCTCGTTTTCTTTAAAACTTTAAATCTACTACATTAAATAAAGGGGAAAAACACTATTTTGACAGCTTATAGTATTCCACACTAGTCTTTTAAATATTTTCAATTCTCTATGACCTCACAGAACCTAGCATTGTCCAATGACTGACTGTTGCTATTAACACTGATATTTACACTCAGTTATGTTAGTTTAGCTTCCACTTACCTGACATCTGGCAGTAGCTCACTAGTGATTATCCACCAGGTGCCATGTTGTCTTGACCCATGTATTACATTATATACCATACACTGCAGTTCACGTGGCATCCTCCAAGATGTCTGTACCCTGGGTGGTGGTGTCTCCCAGGGTGTCTGTACCCTGGGTGTTGGTGTCCTTGAGTGTTGTGGTAGTGGGTTGTGGTGGTAGTCGTGGTGTCTACCTGGAGTGTATGTACCCCTGAGTGTTGTGGTAGTGGTGGCGTCCTCCTGGGGGTATGTACCCCTGAATGTTGTGGTGGTGGTTGCGGCATCCTCCTGGGGGTATGTACTTCTGAGTGTTGTGGTAATGGGTTGTGGTGGTGGCGTCTTCCTGCGGGTATGTACCCCTGAATGCTGTGGTGGTGGCGTCCTCCTGGGGGTATATACCCCTTAGTGTTGTGGTAGTGGGTTGTGGTGGTGGCGTCTTCCTGGGGGTATGTACCCCTGAATGTTGTGGTAGTGGGTTGTGGTGGTGGCGGCGTTCTCCTGGGGGTATGTACCCCTGAGTGTTGTGGTAGTGGGTTGTGGTGGTGGCGTCTTCCTGGGGGTATGTACCCCTGAATGTTGTGGTAGTGGGTGGTGGTGGCGTCCTCCTGGGAGTATGTACCCCTGAGTGTTGTGGCAATGGTTTGTGGTGGTGGTGGCGTCTTCATGGGGGTATTTACCCCTGAGTGTTGTGGTAGTGGGTTGTGGTGGTGGCGTCCTCCTGGGGGTATGTACCCCTGAGTGTTGTGGTAGTGGATGGTGGTGGTGGCGGCGTCCTCCTGGGAGTATGTACCCCTAAGTGTTGTGGTGGTGGCGGCGTCATCCTGGGGGCATCCTCCTGGGGGTATGTACTTCTGAGTGTTGTGGTAATGGGTTGTGGTGGTGGCGTCTTCCTGCGGGTATGTACCCCTGAATGTTGTGGTGGTGGCGTCCTCCTGGGGGTATATACCCCTTAGTGTTGTGGTAGTGGGTTGTGGTGGTGGCGTCTTCCTGGGGGTATGTACCCCTGAATGTTGTGGTAGTGGGTTGTGGTGGTGGCGGCGTTCTCCTGGGGGTATGTACCCCTGAGTGTTGTGGTAGTGGGTTGTGGTGGTGGCGTCTTCCTGGGGGTATGTACCCCTGAATGTTGTGGTAGTGGGTGGTGGTGGCGTCCTCCTGGGAGTATGTACCCCTGAGTGTTGTGGCAATGGTTTGTGGTGGTGGTGGCGTCCTCCTGGGAGTATGTACCCCTGAGTGTTGTGGTAATGGGTTGTGGTGGTGGCGTCTTCATGGGGGTATTTACCCCTGAGTGTTGTGGTAGTGGGTTGTGGTGGTGGCGTCCTCCTGGGAGTATGTACCCCTAAGTGTTGTGGTGGTGGCGGCGTCATCCTGGGGGTATGTACCCCTGAGTGTTGTGGTAGTGGGTTGTGGTGGTGGTGGTGGCGTCCTCCTGGGGGTATGCAAATGTGTAAACATTGACTATTTTTAACTAATGTGTGAGCGACCATTGTGACTTGTAAGCCTCCCCTTCATTTTCCTCCCTTTCCTCCTGTCCTGCTCATTCCTAATTCTTTCCCTATACACCCCCGCCTAACACTCCTGCTGTTCCTGCCCACCTAGCAGTAATAATGTATGTGTGTGTTAGCTAACTGCTGTGGTAAAATATGTTAGAAAAACTCCAGTCCTAATGGAATATAATATTCCGTGGAAGAAACTCCTGTACATACATGCTGGAAGTATTCAAGTATTAGGTAGAGTATCTTTGGACCTAAATGATGCTCCTTAAAAAAAACTTTGTTTATACCACTCTTACATCTTTTCCTCCCTCCCCAACTTTTCTGCCTTTCTCCCCTACTCCTATGCCTTCCTTACCTACTCCTTTTCCTCCACTACTCCTTTTCTCCCTTTCTACTATACCTCTCCTATTCCTGTTTTCCCCTCTCCATTTTTACCTTCTTTTCCCTGTCTACTCTCTCTCCCTATAATTTTGTATAGTGTTGGTATGTGGCAAGGTTACTGTCTCATGTTTGTTCATTACCACACACTGCTCTAGTGATGTGTGGTACTAGCACCAGTGGCCCACACACTGCTCTGGTGATGTCTGATACTAGCACCAGTGGCCCACACACTGCTCTGGTGATGTCTGATACTAGCACCAGTGGCCCACACACTGCTCTGGTGATGTCTGATACTAGCACCAGTGGCCCACACACTGCTCTGGTGATGTCTGGTACTAGCACCAGTGGCCCACACACTGCTCTAGTGATGTGTGGTACTAGCACCAGTGGCCCACACACTGCTCTGGTGATGTCTGGTACTAGCACCAGTGGCCCACACACTGCTCTAGTGATGTCTGGTACTAGCACCGTGGCCCCATACTGCTCTGTTTTCATTTACACACCAGTGACCCAAATACTGCTCAGTGCAGGTTATGTCTATGTTTTTCATTACCACACACTGCTCTAGTGATGTTGGTATACAATGGCAGTTACTGTCATGTTTGTTCATTACCACACACTGCTCTAGTGATGTGTGGTACTAGCACCAGTGGCAAGGTTACTGTCTCATGTTTGTTCATTACACACACGGTGATGTCTTACTAGCATCAGTGAGGTTACTGCTCAGTTTGCTCCACACACTGCTCTAGTGATGTGTGGTACTAGCACCAGTGGCAAGGTTACTGCTCATGTTTGTTCATACCCACACTGCTCTAGTGATGTGTGGTACTAGCACAGTGGCAAGGTTGCTGCTCACACACTGCTCTAGTGATGTGTGGTACTAGCACCAGTGGCCCACACACTGCTCTAGTGATGTGTGGTACTAGCACCAGTGGCAAAGTTACTGTCTCATGTTTGTTCATTACCACACACTGCTCTAGTGATGTGTGGTACTAGCACCAGTGGCAAAGTTACTGTCCATGTTTGTTCATTACCACACACTGCTCTAGTGATGTGTGGTACTAGCACCAGTGGCAAGGTTACTGTCTCATGTTTGTTCATTATCACACACTGCTCTAGTGATGTCTGATACTAGCACCAGTGGCAAGGTTACTGTCTCATGTTTGTTCATTACCACACACTGCTCTAGTGATGTGTGGTACTAGCATCAGTGGCAAGGTCACTGTCATGTTTGTTCATTACACACACTGCTCTAGTGATGTGTGGTACTACATCAGTGCAAGGTTACTGTCATGTTTGTTCATTACCACACACTGCTCTAGTGATGTCTGATACTAGCACCAGTGGCAAGGTTACTGTCTCATGTTTGTTCATTACCACACACTGCTCTAGTGATGTGTGGTATTAGCACCAGTGGCACACACTGCTCTGTGATGTTGGTACTAGCACCAGTGCTACCACACTGCTCTAGTGATGTGTGCTGTACTAGCACCAGTGGCAATACTGTCATGTGACCCTGCTCTGTGATGTTGTACTAGCACAGTGGCAAGACTGTCTCATGTTTGTTCTTACCACCTGCACTAGTGCATTTGACATATGTGATCAGTGCAAGGTACTGCCAGTTTTTCACCACACACTGCTCTAGTGATGTTGGTACTAGCACCAGTGGCATCCATCCCCACTGCTCTAGTGATGTTGGTACTAGCACTCAGTAGCCTACACACTGCTCTAGTGATGTTGGTACTAGCACACAAGTTATGTTTGCCCACACACTGCTCTAGTGATGTGTGGTACTAGCCAGTGGGCCCAGCATCACTGCTCTAGTGATGTTGGTACTAGCACCAGTGGCAATACTGTCTAGTTGTTATACACCACTGCTCTAGTGATGTGGTACACCAGTGGCATACTGCTCATGTTGTATGCATAATGCTCTAGTGATGGGTACTAGCACCGTGCAGTTACTGTCATGTTTGTTCATTACCACACACTGCTCTAGTGATGTGTGGTACTAGCACCAGTGGCCCACACACTGCTCTAGTGATGTGTGGTACTAGCACCAGTGGCCCACACACTGCTCTAGTGATGTGTGGTACTAGCACCAGTGGCCCACACACTGCTCTAGTGATGTGTGGTACTAGCACCAGTCCACAGCACTGCTCTATGATTTGGTACTAGCCATTACCCACACACTGCTCTAGTGATGTCTGGGTACTAGCACCAGTGGCAAGCCTCTTTTTTTACCACACATGCTCTAGTGATGTCTGGATACTAGCACCAGTGGCAAAGTTACTGTCTCATGTTTGTTCATTACCACACACTGCTCTAGTGATGTGTGGTACTTCCAGTGGCAATACTGCTCATGGCAAATTCTATTCACACACTGCTCTAGTGATGTCTGATACATGTCACTAGTTCTCAGTTTGTCCACACACTGCTCTAGTGATGTGTGGTACTAGCACAGTGGCAAGGTTACTGTCATGTTTGTTCATTACACACACTGCTCTAGTGATGTGTGGTACTACACAGTGGCAAGGTTACTGCTCATGTTTGTTCATTACCACACACTGCTCTAGTGATGTGTGGTACTAGCACCAGTGGCAAGGTTACTGTCTCATGTTTGTTCATTACCACACACTGCTCTAGTGATGTGTGGTACTAGCACCAGTGGCAAGGTTACTGTCTCATGTTTGTTCATTACCACACACTGCTCTAGTGATGTGTGGTACTAGCACTCAGTGGCAAGGTTACTGTCATGTTTGTTCATTATCACACACTGCTCTAGTGATGTGTGGTACTAGCATCAGTGGCAAGGTTACTGTCTCATGTTTGTTCATTACCACACACTGCTCTAGTGATGTGTGGTACTAGCATCAGTGGCAAGGTTACTGTCATGTTTGTTCATTACCACACACTGCTCTAGTGATGTGTGGTACTAGCATCAGTGGCAAGGTTACTGTCATGTTTGTTCATTACCACACACTGCTCTAGTGATGTGTGGTACTAGCACCAGTGGCAAGGTTACTGTCTCATGTTTGTTCATTACCACACACTGCTCTAGTGATGTGTGGTACTAGCACCAGTGGCAAGGTTACTGTCTCATGTTTGTTCATTATCACACACTGCTCTAGTGATGTGTGGTACTAGCACCAGTGGCAAGGTTACTGTCTCATGTTTGTTCATTACCACACACTGCTCTAGTGATGTGTGGTACTAGCACCAGTGGCAAGGTTACTGTCTCATGTTTGTTCATTACCACACACTGCTCTAGTGATGTGTGGTGCTAGCACCAGTGGCAAGGTTACTGTCATGTTTGTTCATTACCACACACTGCTCTAGTGATAAGAACATAAGAAAGAGGGAACACTGCAGCAGGCCTACTGGCCCATGCGAGGCAGGTCCAAGTCTCCCACCGGCTTAAGCCAATGCCCCGACCCATCCAGGTCAGGTTACATTCACTTAAGGAAGGAGCACGGCATCTGACCTAGTAGCACAAGCTAGTCAGAACCAACTCACACCCACCCGCACCCACTCATATATTTATCTAGCCTATTTTTAAAACTACACAACGTTTTAGCCTCTATAACTGTACTCGGGAGTTTGTTCCACTCATCGACAACTCTATTACCAAACCAATGCTTTCCTATATCCTTCCTGAATCTGAATTTATCCAACTTAAAGCCATTGCTGCGAGTCCTGTCAATACTAGATATTTTTAGCACGCTATTTACATCCCCTTTATTTATTCCTGTTTTCCATTTATACACCTCAATCATATCCCCCCTAATTCTACGCCTTTCTAGAGAGTGCAGATTCAGGGCCCTCAGTCTATCCTCATAGGCAAGATTTCTGATACATGGGATCAACTTAGTCATCCTCCTTTGTACGTTTTCCAGAGCATTTATATCCATTCTGTAATACGGTGACCAAAACTGTGCAGCATAATCTAGATGAGGCCTAACCAAGGATATATAGAGTTGAAGAACAACCTGAGGACTCCTATTATTTATGCTTCTTGATATGAAGCCAAAGATTCTGTTCGCTTTATTGCGAACACTTATGCACTGCTGTCTTGGTATTAGATTACTGCTAACCAGAACTCCTAAATCCTTTTCGCAATTAGTAGTATTAAGATCTACATTATTTAGTTTATATGTGGCATGGTTATTGTCCTGTCCAATATTTAGAACTTTGCATTTATCTATATTAAACTGCATCTGCCACTTCTCCGACCACTGCATCAGTCTATTCAAATCTTCCTGGAGTGCTCTAATGTCCTCATTTGAATGAATTGGACGGCCTATTTTGGTGTCATCGGCAAACTTGCTTATGTCGCTATTTATTCCCTCATCTATGTCGTTTATGTAGATTGTGAACAACAGGGGGCCCAATACTGACCCCTGTGGAACACCGCTCGTGACGCTTCCCCACTCTGATTTCTCCCCATTTATGCAAACTCTCTGCTGCCTATTTGTCAACCATGCCTCTATCCAGGAAAAAATTTCTCCTCCTATTCCGTGTGCCTTAATTTTCCTCAATAGTCTCCGATGTGGGACTCTATCAAAAGCCTTACTGAAGTCCATATACACAATATCATATTCATTACCATGATCTACCTCCTCAAACACCTTAGTGAAAAAAGTTATTAAATTTGTAAGGCAGGAACGCCCTTTTGTAAAACCGTGCTGAGATTCGTTGATTAATTTATGCTTTTCAAGATGACTGCGAATTGCCTCGGCAATTATTGATTCCATAAATTTTCCCACTATGGAGGTTAGGCTTATTGGTCTATAGTTCGAAGCTATGGACCTGTCACCTGCTTTGAAAATAGGTATTACATTTGCCATTTTCCACTTATCTGGCACCATGCCAGTTTGCAGTGATATGTTGAAAAGATTAGCCAACGGTTTGCTAAGCTCCTCTTTACATTCCTTTAGAACCCTTGCATACAGTTCATCAGGGCCTGGGGATTTGTTAGGTTTTAATTTATCTATTTGTCTAAGGACCATGTCACTTGTGACCCTAATCGTGCATAGTTTACTATCGTCCTGTTCTACATAATTTATTATTTCTGGAATATCGCTAGTATCTTCCTGTGTAAAAACTGAGAGGAAGTAAGTGTTAAACATTCTACACATTTCCTTATCACTGACGGTGAGCTGACCTGAGTAACTTTTGGTGGGCCTATCTTGTCCCTAATCTTACTTCTGTATACCTGAAAAAATCCTTTTGGGTTAGTCTTCGATTCTCTTGCAACTTTAACCTCATAGTCTCTTTTTGCTTTTCTTATTCCCTTTTTTATTTCTCTCTTTAACTGAATATATTGATTACTTAATTGCCCCTCTCCTCTTTTGATTTGCCTATATATGCCTCTCTTTTGACCAATGAGATGTTTTAATCTATTGTTCATCCATTTAGGATCATTTTTGTTTGATCTGATTTCCCTATTAGGAACATAAGTTGTCTGAGCAGCTAGAACTATTCTCTGGAAAACGTCATATTGGCAATCACCACCTACCTGACCCACTGTCAGGTCATTCCAGTTCAACCTACCCAGGTAATTTTTCAGTCCTATGATGTGTGGTACTAGCACCAGTGGCAAGGTTACTGTCTCATGTTTGTTCATTACCACACACTGCTCTAGTGATGTGTGGTACTAGCATCAGTGGCAAGGTTACTGTCTCATGTTTGTTCATTACCACACACTGCTCTAGTGATGTGTGGTACTAGCATCAGTGGCAAGGTTACTGTCTCATGTTTGTTCATTACCACACACTGCTCTAGTGATGTGTGGTACTAGCACCAGTGGCAAGGTTACTGTCATGTTTGTTCATTACCACACACTGCACCGTCAGTATCGTCTAATGTCAACACTCGCCGCACATTCCTACTTCACGTGGCAAGCCTCGTGCCTGGCTGCCTCACCAGTCACACTGTTGGTGTCTGCGACATGTATACCCACGTAGGTACCATAGCTCGATAATGAGGAACGATGTGCAGCCACCTTTCAAGTTTCCTCTCAAAGACAGAGGGCTGTTAGTAATTCTCGGTACTTTTTAATGGAATGTATTGAAAATCCGTGGACCTTTTATGACTACCGAAGTATCCTATAGTGATTGCTTTTCATTTTAAGTACTTTGCACCATCTAGCACATTTCCTAGAGTTGCGCGAGCACTCACTGAGTGGTCTTTGAAAATATGACAAAATCACTAACATTCGAAGCGATTTAAAATACATATCGTGATTTACTCGAACCTTACGAGGGCAGTTGACGTATGTGACCATGGAGTGATATATTTTAAAATGTAATCAAAACGTAAAATATAATTGTGATGTGGATATTCTAATTTCTAACAAATTGATCACATATACAGAGAATCCAGATCACTAATCAGAAAGCGAGAATGAGTCTAACTCGGTATATGTAGGCAGTCAGGACATCTGCGAATACTATGCTAAAAGGGATTTTCCTATATGGTAGAAAATGCTGGTTTCAACACACCAAAAAAGTGTTCAGACATGATAAGGAGGATAAAGTGTCGCTTTAAAAGAGTATGCATGTATTACCATTGAGAGATGTGCAGAGCCTCAGTGCAGCTCAGAGAATGTTATGATCTTAGCTGTCCAGACCAGCACGTGTAAGCAACGCGGTGTTACACACAAAGCACAGTAATAAAACATGAACAACATTCTTTTTTAGACGAAAAGAGAAACGAGCAGACCCAAAAAGATGGACAGACTGGAAAATACTACAGGTGAGCCAGAGGTACACAGCAGTGGGACAAACTACATCAGATATACATTCAGCAGGGTCGAATGTACAACAGAGGAAGCAGGGGTTTGTACATCAGGGGCCATACGAAATAGTACATCACCACTTATAACAAAACGCATTCCAAACCAAAACAACTCAAATGGTAAATCTTGCTTCCTTTTTGCAAACATTCAGGACTTGAAAGCAAATAAAAAGGACAAAGTTAGCTATATTAGTTGGCTGACAGAAGCGAATGCCATGTTTGGAGCATTTACAAAAACACATAGAAGTGATGTTTTGGACGGTGAGATAACGATGAAAAACTATATGTATAGATGTGACAGAGATAATAGGTCACAAGTAGGAGTAGGACTTTTATTGTATGTGAAAGATATTTTTTGTAGCATAGAATTGGTAAATCCCCCGAATGATACAGTAAAAGTTCTGTATATTAAACAAAAAAATAGGAATGTGGTAATTATTCTCGTATGTTAACCACCGTCACCAACAGCTGAGGAATTCACAGATGAAATAGGGAAAATAAAGAAATGTCTTGAAAGGCTAGAAAATCCCACTCCAAATATTCTTCTTGGAAATTTCAATCTCCCTAATGTAAAATGTAAGATGGCTCATCACAACATCATACTAGTAGTTGCTGGAAGCACTCTGCTTAACAGGTACATACCAGGGAACTAATGAGGCTCTGTGAAAAGTTCTCATTGAGGCAGCGGATAACTTGTCTCACTAGAAATGAAATACACTGGATTTCATCTTCACAAACAACATCATGGAAGTATAAACTCAGGGCTGGGCAACTCCCATAATAAAGTACGAGAACTTCAGCAACCACAGAATTAACTGGGACAAAATTAACCAAGAACTATTAGACATCCTGAGAAACAGCCATGAGCACCCTAAATCCTCACCAGTGCCTGGAGAAGCTGAACACACAAGCATACAAGGAAACGTAGAAGATCAGATATAGAAAGAGAACATAGAAGATGGTACAGAAGAAGAAATGGGGTTACAAAATTGGTTAAAACGTAAGTTTGATACAACGAAGGAAAGATAATCTTATCCGAGAGATCGTAGATTTAGAGCAAAAACTTAAGGTGTCGTACCAAACAGAAGCAGCACAAAAAAGGGCCATCCACGATATTGTAATCATCCCCAAATATTTCTATTTATATGCAAAATCCAAGCCAAGAACTACCTGTAGACTTGAACCCTTAATAAAAGGAGGTTCATATACTGACGATGAACTGGAAATGAGCGAAATTTTAAAAGATCAGTATGAGTCGGGTGTTTAGCAACCCACTAAATGACAGAAAGGTGGAGAATGCAGAAACCTTTTTCATTCCATCGGAAGACCACACAAACCAACTGACTTACAGTACTAGTCCCATAGAATTCGAAAAAGAAATTGAAAATATTCCTGCTCACTCAGCGCCTTGACCAATTTCCTGGAATACCTAGTAGCACAAGCCCTCAGTATTCTTTGGAGAAAGAGCTTAAATCTAGTTGTGATACCAGAGACTTTAAAGAGTGCAATCATAGCTCCTTTGCATAAGGGAAGTAGTAGAGCAAATTTACAAACCAGTAGCCCTAACATCCCACATCATAAAAATATTTTCTCCTCCGCTCACTGGAGCGGAGGAGAGAGAGATACATGATAATATATACATGGAAAGCACGTGAGGACCTGGTCCCAAATCTTCACACTGCCATAACATACTGGAGTGAGAGATATGGGAGGAAGTGTAAGATAACCCCAGTGAAAAGCAGGGGAGTAGTGGGCACAATAAGTGAACACTATATCAACGTCTGTGGCCCCAGACTATTCAACATCTTACCAGTGTTATCTTATCAGAAACACTGCTGGGACAAGCAAGAAGAAACTGGACAATATCTTCACCAGGTGTCAGATCAACCAGGCTGTGATGGACATGTGGGTCAGCGGTTCACCAGTAGCAACAGCCTGATTAACCAGGCAAGCCCCAGACGAGCCTAGCTCAAGGCCGGGCTCTGGGAGTAGAAAATCTCTCGGAACTCATCAAAGGTTTATCAAAGGTACCTGGAGTCGCTGCCGGAAGTCACTTTCCCCACTGCCCGGTCCCAGACCAGACCTGGTTACTGGCCGGATCGATCATGCTGTTAGTGCCCGTCCCGTGCAGTCCACCGTATACACCACAACGCGGCTAATCAGGAATTGTTTTGAGGAATCTGTCGACTTCCCTCTTGAAGACATCTTATGCGTGGAGGGGAGAGTGTTTGAGTTTTCTTCCCTCTTGAAGACAGCTTATGCGTGGAGGGGAGAGTGTTGGAGTTTTCTTCCCTCTTGAAGACATCTTATGCGTGGAGGGGAGAGTGTTGGAGTTTTCTTCCCTCTTGAAGACAGCTTATGCGTGGAGGGGAGAGTGTTGGAGTTTTCTTCCCTCTTGAAGACATCTTATGCGTGGAGGGGAGAGTGTTGGAGTTTTCTTCCCTCTTGAAGACAGCTTATGCGTGGAGGGGAGAGTGTTGGAGTTTTCTTCCCTCTTGAAGACATCTTATGCGTGGAGGGGAGAGTGTTGGAGTTTTCTTCCTCTTGAAGACAGCTTATGCGTGGAGGGAGAGTGTTGGAGTTTTCTTCCCTCTTGAAGACAGCTTATGCGTGGAGGGAGAGTGTTGGAGTTTTCTTCCCTCTTGAAGACAGCTTATGCGTGGAGGGGAGAGTGTTGGAGTTTTCTTCCCTCTTGAAGACAGCTTATGCGTGGAGGGGAGAGTGTTGGAGTTTTCTTTCATTGTACTCTTCACTTTGTATTAGAAGAATCCTTCACCGTCTGCCAAGCTTCTTACGTTCGTAAACAGTAATTTCGATGTGCAAGTTTGGGACGAATCCCTCCAGAATCTTCCAGTTGTAGATTATAAGGTATCTTTTTCGCCTGTTTGATTTTGTACGAGCTGTAAAGGTTCTGTGTACATTTTGGAGCTCATCAATTTCGCCTTCCTTGAAGGGGACATTAGTACACATCAATATTCCAATCTAGAGAGAACGAGGGAATTGAAGAATATCATTGGCTTGCTAGTTATCCAACCTGTCATTTTCGTTGCGCTTACGATATCTAGCTTCTTGTGCTCCTTGAACATGACATCTAGTATTGTCACTCCCATGAAGGAGTAATTCAATGTATGATAGAATCCATGAAAATTTTCTATAAATTACTTTTTTCCTGGATTTTTTAGTAGCTATATCTGGCTTTTTCAATTACCGTTTTGTTAGTCATTATGTGAGTCAAGAGTCTTCTGTGATGACACAGAATCAGTAATAACCAAACAGTCAAACTCGGTGTCATAAGTTGACTTTAATAGTTGGAATGCACCGGTTGGAAGCTACTTGAAGGTTAAATCCCGAACTGCGCAGTACCATAACATGCTGGAGTGAGAAATACTACAAGTGCAGCGTGTGGGTCTCATAGGCACAGTTGGGGAACACTAGGCCAACATCCGAGCTTCTGCATTCTTCAACATTCAAGTAGCAGATATAACAAATGTTTAGAAAACTTTAAGGTCATACTCATTAAATTATTGGAGAAATTGCCGAATCAACTAATTTGTGATGGTCATGTAGCCTTGCCTCCCGCGGACAGTAACAGACTGGTTGATCAGGTAGGTAGTGAGGAATTCTGGCCTTGATCGGGCTTCGAGAGTAGAATAATTCTTGAAACCAACCAAAGGCATGTGAGAGGTACATGTTTGTTTGTGTTTGCGTGTGAATAATTATAAAGGCGTATGTACACTACTTGTGGGCGTTGTTGAGTGTTGGGGTGTGCGTGTGTGGGGTAGGGGTAGCGTATATATAGCCCGGGTGGGGAAAGAGTGGGGGGAGAGAGAGGCCAGGGGAATGGACACTGGCATTTGGGGGTGGGGGGTTGCCAGGGAAACAGGCACGTGGTAGAGAGCCAGAGGTATAATGATTGAGAAGAAGGAACAAGGAATACAGGATGAGTGTCACTGTGTTTATTAATGTTCTGTGTACATACTGGTAATATACAATGTGTTTTTACAATGGACTTGAGGCCACAGAAGTGTTATGGACGCTTAAAAATATACTATGTAGATTGAATTTAGGAAAACCCAGTAAAGTTAAACACTGTGATTTATTTGTATGAGGGAAAGAAGGTATGCCAAATCTTAAATATAAAAGAGGAGAGAAGATCCGGAAGAGAGAAGGGAAAGAGGTAAGGTACAATATTAACGTCCATGGCCCCAGATTATTCAACATCTTACTAGAAGATATCAGAAACACTGCTAGGACAAGTGTAGAAATCTTCAGTAGGAAACTGGACAAATATATATCATCACCAGGTGTCAGATCAACCAAGCTTCTGATGAATATGTGGGTCAGCTGGCAACCAGCAACAATGGCCTGGTTGACCAGGTAAGCACCAGACGATCCTGGCCCATGGCCGGGCTTCGGGAGTAGAAAAACGCTAGGAAGTCATGAAAGGTGTATCCCAAGGACGGGGTAAGGGAAGATGGCAGAGGATAACTTATACTTGGGAGGTCAGCGCCCCCACGGCCTGGTCGTGGACCAGGTTTCCCTCCTGGTCTCTGGCCTGATTCATCAAGCTGTTGATGCCCGTCAGTAGCTTCTTACACTAATTTTCTTATGAGTTTCTTAAAGCCATTAATTTAATTAACGCTTCATGTAAACTTACAAATACTATTTCCTCTGTGTTAAGATGTTACATACACATTGTAAAACATATGTAACCAATAATAAGCAAATTAAAAATACTCTTGTATGTTTGGCAACGAGGTGGTTGATTGTTGGTAGTGTTCGCGGGATGAGTTGAAGAAGGTAAGGCATTGACGAGGGGTAGGGAAAGTTAAGGTATAAGAAGGGTGGGGTGAGAGCCAGGGAAATGGACGAGGGGGAGGATGAGGGAAGTAAGGGGAGGAAAGAGGAGGGAGGATCAGGGTGGAGAGTGGAAAAAAAAAGAGGTAAGGATGACAGAAGCGAGGGGTGTGAGGGGAGAGGGGAGGGATGAGGATGAGGGGAAGGAGTGAGAGTGGGGGAAAGGGAAGGGTGAGGGTTATAGGTGGGGGTATGTCATACAAAATGAAGAGAGGTGGGTGAGGGAGCATGAGGTTCACCAAGCCTTGTTTAATGTGGACCACCACCCGTTGTTGCTTGTATCCTCACTATGTTGTTACCACCACCACCCGTTGTTGCTTGTATCCTCACTATGTTGTTACCACCACCACCCGTTGTTGCTTGTATCCTCACTATGTTGTTACCACCACCACCCGTTGTTGCTTGTATCCTCACTATGTTGTTACCACCACCACCCGTTGTTGCTTGTATCCTCACTATGTTGTTACCACCACCACCCGTTGTTGCTTGTATCCTCACTATGTTGTTACCACCACCACCCGTTGTTGCTTGTATCCTCACTATGTTGTTACCACCATCACCCGTTGTTGCTTGTATCCTCACTATGTTGTTACCACCACACCCGTTGTTGCTTGTATCCTCACTATGTTGTTACCACCTCACCCGTTGTTGCTTGTATCCTCACTATGTTGTTACCACCACCCGTTGTTGCTTGTATCCTCACTATGTTGTTACCACCACCCGTTGTTGCTTGTATCCTCACTATGTTGTTACCACCACCCGTTGTTGCTTGTATCCTCACTATGTTGTTACCACCACCACCCGTTGTTGCTTGTATCCTCACTATGTTGTTACCACCATCACCCGTTGTTGCTTGTATCCTCACTATGTTGTTACCACCACCACCGTGTTGCTTGTATCCTCACTATGTTGTTACCACCACCCGTTGTTGCTTGTATCCTCACTATGTTGTTACCACCACCCGTTGTTGCTTGTATCCTCACTATGTTGTTACCACCACCCGTTGTTGCTTGTGTCCTCACTATGTTGTTACCACCACCCGTTGTTGCTTGTATCCTCACTATGTTGTTACCACCACCCGTTGTTGCTTGTATCCTCACTATGTTGTTACCACCACCCGTTGTTGCTTGTATCCTCACTATGTTGTTACCACCACCCGTTGTTGCTTGTGTCCTCACTATGTTGTTACCATCACCCGTTGTTGCTTGTATCCTCACTATGTTGTTACCACCACCCGTTGTTGCTTGTGTCCTCATTATGTTGTTACCACCACCCGTTGTTGCTTGTGTCCTCACTATGTTGTTACCACCACTCGTTGCTTGTGTCCTCACTATGTTGTTACCACCACCCGTTGTTGCTTGTATCCTCACTATGTTGTTACCACCACCACCCGTTGTTGCTTGTATCCTCACTATGTTGTTACCACCACCACCCGTTGTTGCTTGTGTCCTCACTATGTTGTTACCACCACCACCCGTTGTTGCTTGTATCCTCACTATGTTGTTACCACCATCACCCGTTGTTGCTTGTATCCTCACTATGTTGTTACCACCATCACCCGTTGTTGCTTGTATCCTCACTATGTTGTTACCACCACCCGTTGTTGCTTGTGTCCTCAGTATGTTGCTACCACCACCCGTTGTTGCTTGTATCCTCACTATGTTGTTACCACCACCAAATAGGTTTAGCGCTTAACATGAATTATATTATTATTATTATATTGTGTCCTCACTATGTTGTTACCACCACCTCCACGTTTATAATTGTATCGTGACAGTGTTACCACCATAGGTAGTACTAGTGATCTGGTAACTTGGTATGGTTGCTGAAGATAGTGCTGGTGCAAGTCTAGAATCTCACCCATTTAGGAATCCAGCTCCCCAAAGTTTTAAGCAAGTGTAGGCAGAATTGTAAATTCTGTGTTTGGGGTATCAGTAGGCGTAGAATAGCTCGAAAAAATGAACGGGATGTGTAATATTGACCATTCAAAAAATGTCGTGACCTCCTACCCCTGTAAGCATTTTCCTCCTAAAATGTGTTTTACATGATTCCAAAAAAATGCTACAACACAAACTGCCCTGCATTTCATTTGAAAAGCACCAGGTGCTACTAACCATGGGAAACTAACCATGAACCAGGTGCTACTAACCATGGGAAACTAACCATGAACCAGGTGCTACTAACCATGGGAAACTAACCATGAACCAGGTGCTACTAACCATGGGAAACTAACCATGAACCAGGTGCTACTAACCATGGGAAACTAACCATGAACCAGGTGCTACTAACCATGGAAAACTAACCATGATAGTAACAACTATTTAACATCAGTTTTTGTTTAGTGCAGGAAACAGGAAAAAATGTAAAGAAATGGCAAAAATATTGTGGAGCGGAGGCACAGTCAGTGGCCTCCGCTCCAGAACCAGATATTAGTGCCAACAACAACAACAACAAACTCCCCAACAAACTAGCAGTACGATATCTTTGTATTTGCAAATATACCAGGTGTTAAGTAATCCACCAATATCCTTTCATCAGTGGAATCTTCTTAGAGTTGAATGCGATGTTCGTGGCTTTCACTGAGATCCAGACAAAAGATAACTTTGATTAAAAAATGGATATCATGGTACAACTTATTTAGATACGAGAGAGGAAGAGGAGCCACGAAGGGAGGGTTTGTCAGTGTGTCGCTCATCTACACACTTACTAAACGCCACAAATAATATTTTGTCAGTGAAGATTGAGAACTAAAACCTAATCATTATGGTTGTATAGAAGCTGCCAGACGCATCCTAGCAGTTCAAGGAACAGCTAATAAAAATTGATAACTGTAAAATCTTCAAACACCATCACAAAACATCTACTTGCTTGGCGACTTCAATTTAAGACATTTAAATTGGATGAACATCGAAAATAATGGTATAACAGATAATTCCAGGAGGCAGCATAGATGAAAATATTCACACAAGCTAGTTGCTGCAGCTCTAATAAATACACTTTTAGCGGCAAGTAGTGGAGCCAACAAGACTGCAAAATACACTTGACCTTATTTTTACAAATAATGATGACCTGGTACGAAATATAATAGTATGGAAGGCGGATACTTCAGATCACAATTTCTTCGTAGTTCATTTAGACTTGTATGCACAGGGACCTTGACCAGCAAAATAAGAACAGTTATGAGGGTACCTTCATCAAATTTAAGTTTAATCATAAGAACACCGATTGGGATCAAATAAATCATTTTAATGAAAAATGCTGGACGACTTTAATCCAAACCAGTTTCTAGTATGAATCAACTGTGTGGCAGTTGAAGTCTGATCACCACACATTCCCCAGAGGAAAAAGGAGATATAAACAAGAGAGACGTTTCCTCTACAGGCTAAGAAAAGAACATAAGAAAGAAGGAACACTGCAGCAGGCCTACTGGCCCATGCGAGGCAGATCCAATTCACCCACCGGCCCAAGGCTGGTCAGGGCAGGTCACAACAACTAAAGGCAGGAGCACGGTATCAGACACATCAACACAAGCTAGTCACACCCACCCACACCCACTCGTGTATTTATCTAACCTATTTTTAAAAGAACACAACGTTTTAGCTTCTACGACTGTACTCGGGAGTTTGTTCCACTCATCCACAACTCTATTGCCAAACCAGTGCTTTCCTATATCATTCCTGAATCTGAATTTTTCCAACTTAAAACCATTGGTGTGAGTCCTGTCTTGGCTGGATATTCTTAGCACATCATTTACATCCCTTTATTTATTCCTGTTTTCCATTTATACACCTCAATCATATCGCCCCTAATTCTACGCCTTTCTAGAGTGCAGATTCAGGGCCCTCAGTCTATCCTCACAGGAAAGATTTCTAATACATGGGATCAACTTTGTCATCCTCCTTTTTACGTTTTCCAGAGCATTTATATCCATTCTGTAATACGGTGACTAGAACTGTGCAGCATAATCTAAATGAGGCCTAACCAAGGATATATAGAGTTGAAGAACAACCTGAGGACTTCTATTATTTATGCTTCTTGATATGAAGCCAAGAATTCTGTTCGCTTTATTGCGAACACTTATGCACTGCTGTCTTAGTTTTAGATTACTGCTAACCAGAACTCCTAAATCCTTTTCGCAATCAGTAATATTAAGATCTACATTATTTAGTTTATATGTGGCATGGTTATTGTCCTGTCCAACATTTAGAACTGTGCAGTTATTTATATTAAACTGCATCTGCCACTTCTCCGACCACTGCATCAGTCTATTCAAATCTTGTACAAGAGTGGTATACAATACCGACAAAATGAAATTAAGACACATGTACAGTGAGGTGCATCTTACTGACGAGGAGAATGAAATGTGCTCGATTTAAGATGAAGAATCACAGAGCTTCTCAAGGTGGCCAGACTCTGAAATGCAGAAGGAAACACTGACTATAGAAATAGAAAATATTGAACTAAAGTTAAATAAATCTTACAGAATCCAGGAGAGACAGGAGCTAAAAGCCATAAATGAAATTGAAAGAAATTCCAAATATTTTTTTTTTTCATATGCCTAAAACCAGACAAAAGCCAAATAAAGTATCGGGCACCTTTCTTAAAAAAAAGATGGGACTTACCCTGATGACAGCAAAGAAATAAGTTAGATACTGAAGTCTCAGTATGATTGTGTTTACTGAGCTGTTAATTAGACTCAGAAGTGACAGTCCAAATGATTATTTTATGAACGATACTCAGAATATTGTTAACATGACCAAAATTTCCGACATAATTCTAACACCCATGCACTCTGTCCAAGGCCCAGACTCATAGAACTCTGTTTTCATCAAGAACTGCAAGAAACCCCTATTGTGTGCCTTATGTGTGCTATGGAGAGGGAGCCTTGACACAGGGGTCATCCCACAATCGCTAAACACAACAGATATGTCCTTATTCTACAAAGGTGGCAGTAAAGCAATAGCAAAAAAATGATAGACCAGTAGCTTTAACGTCCCACATCATAAAAATCTTTGAAAAAAGTTCTAAGAAGCAAGATTGCCAGCTAGTACTTGGATTCCCAACAGTTGCGTAATCCAAGGCAACATGGGTTCAGAGCAGGGCGCTCCTGCCTCTCACAACTACTGGACCACTATGACATGGTCTTGAATGCACTGGAAGACAAACGGAATGCAGATGTATACACAGACTGCAAAAACCTTCGACAGGTGCGACCATGGTGTAATAACTCACAAAATGCGTATTAAGGGATAACTGGAAAAATGGACAGAGGGATTATTTACTTTCTATCCAAGAGAACACAAAAAGTAAGGGTAAACAGAGTTAAGTCAGAGGCTACCACAGTGAAAAGCTGTTTCACAAGAAGGCAGTACTTGCCCCAGTTCTTTTCCTCGTCCTCATATCTGACAGACGGAGATGTAAACCATGCCACCGTGTCTTCCTTTGGAAACGAATCTAGAATTTGTTTGAGTGTCATCCATTGAGGACACAGCAAATCTTCAAATCTGCGGCCCACTGGAAGACAGTAGGTCTCAGAAAAAAAAATATGATGTTCAATAAGAACAAATTTCAGCTACTCCGTTATGGAAAACTTGAGGAATTAAAAACTAGAACGGAGTATCAAACGAATTCTAACCACATAATAGAACAAAAAACTAATGTGAAAGGGTTAGGAATGATGTCAGAAGATATCACCTTCAAGGACCACAACAGTGTCATTATCACAACAGCAAGGAAAATGATTGGATGCTTAATGAGAATCTTCAAAACAAGGAATGACAACCCAGTGATGATTATCCTTAAGTCACTTGTTCTATCAAGGTCACTTGTTCTATCAGGGTCTGATCAACCAGGCTGTTACTGCTGGCCGCACGCAAACCGACGTATGAACGTACCTAAAGTCAGTGCCTGGCCAGCCGGCATGTGGTTCGTATGTTGAATTGCATGTGGCTAGCAGTAACAGCCTCGTTGATCAGTCCCTCACCCCCGTGAGGTCTGGTCATGGACCGGCCCGGAGGGGCGTTGACCCCCGGAACTCCCTTCAAGTAGGTAAATGGTGTTTTGAAGTTTAGAATCATTAGATACAAGGATACCTTTTACTCAATGTTTGAATAATTCCAGCAAATACTGAAGTTTCTTGCAGAGCCACGAAGTGTTTTCTTACACAGGACATAACACTGGAGCAGTGCTGGAGTGTCGCACACGTGTTTACTACTACAGGTGTGCACGAAGAACTGGGGCGCAGGTAAACTTTCCTGTTTGTTTCCCAGCGACACAGAATGAAACCCCGGGAGCTTGCTGGTTGTGATGTATCACTCATTACCATGTCCTGCCCATCACCCACTCATTACCATGTCCTGCCCATCACCCACTCATTACCATGTCCTGCCCATCACCCACTCATTACCATGTCCTGCCCATCATCCACTCATTACCATGTCCTGCCCATGACCCACTCATTACCATGTCCTGCCCATCACCCACTCATTACTATGTCCTGCCCATTACCCACTCATTACCATGTCCTGCCCATGACCCACTCATTACCATGTCCTGCCCATTACCCACTCATTACCATGTCCTGCCCATCACCCACTCATTACCATGTCCTGCCCATCACCCACTCATTACCATGTCCTGCCCATCATCCACTCATTACCATGTCCTGCCCATCACCCACTCATTACTATGTCCTGCCCATGACCCACTCATTACCATGTCCTGCCCATCACCCACTCATTACCATGTCCTGCCCATCACCCACTCATTACCATGTCCTGCCCATCATCCACTCATTACCATGTCCTGCCCATCACCCACTCATTACCATGTCCTGCCCATCACCCACTCATTACCATGTCCTGCCCATCACCCACTCATTACCTTGTCCTGCCCATCACCCACTCATTACCATGTCCTGCCCATGACCCACTCATTACTATGTCCTGCCCATTACCCACTCATTACCATGTCCTGCCCATGACCCACTCATTACCATGTCCTGCCCATGACCCACTCATTACCATGTCCTGCCCATGACCCACTCATTACCATATCCTACCCATGACCCACTCATTACCATGTCCTGCCCATGCCCCACTCATTACCATGTCCTGCCCATCACCCACTCATTACCATGTTCTGCCCATCACCCACTCACTACCATGTCCTGCCCATCACCCACTCATTACCTTGTCCTGCCCATCACCCACTCATTACCATGTCCTGCCCATGACCCACTCATTACTATGTCCTGCCCATGACCCACTCATTACCATGTCCTGCCCATCACCCACTCATTACCATGTCCTGCCCATCACCCACTCATTACCATGTCCTGCCCATCACCCACTCATTACCATGTCCTGCCCATCACCCACTCATTACCATGTCCTGCCCATCACCCACTCATTACCATGTCCTGCCCATCACCCACTCATTACCATGTCCTGCCCATCACCCACTCATTACCATGTCCTGCCCATCACCCACTCATTACCATGTCCTGACCATGACCCACTCATTACCATGTCCTGCCCATCACCCACTCATTACCATGTCCTGCCCATCACTCACTCATTACCATGTCCTGCCCATCACCCACTCATTACCATGTCCTGCCCATCACCCACTCATTACCATGTCCTGCCCATCACCCACTCATTACCATGTCCTGCCCATCATCCACTCATTACCATGTTCTGCCCATCACCCACTCATTACCATGTCCTGCCCATCACCCACTCATTACCTTGTCCTGCCCATCACCCACTCATTACCATGTCCTGCCCATCACCCACTCATTACCATGTACTGCCCATCACCCACTCATTACCATGTCCTGCCCATCACCCACTCATTACCATGTCCTGCCCATCACCCACTCATTACCATGTCCTGCCCATCACCCACTCATTACCATGTCCTGCCCATCACCCACTCATTACCATGTCCTGCCCATCACCCACTCATTACCATGTCCTGCCCATGACCCACTCATTACCATGTCCTGCCCATGATCCACTCATTACCATGTCCTGCCCATGCCCCACTCATTACCATGTCCTGCCCATTACCCACTCCTTACCATGTCCTGCCCATCATCCACTCATTACCATGTCCTGCCCATGACCCACTCATTACCATGTCCTGCCCATGCTCCACTCATTACCATGTCCTGCCCATGACCCACATTACCATGTCCTGCCCATCACCCACTCATTACCATGTTCTGCCCATGCCCCACTTATTACCATGTCCTGCCCATGGCCCACTCATTACCATGTCCTGCCCATGACCCAGCGTTATCTATGGTCCAAGTTTACTCATGGTCAATAATCACAAATTGTCATGCATCCGCCATGGTCCGTCTCTCATGGTCACTTTGCGTGCGGCCACCATTAACAATTTATGGAATAAAGAAACAGTAACGCAGTATAATACGATCATTTATTATTTGGCCCAGACAGTGGCTTTATCAGGTATGTTGGTTTGCGTGCGGCCGGCAGTAACAGCCTGGTTGATCAGGCCCTGATCCACTGCGAGGCCTGGTCGTGGCCCAGGCTGTGGGGCCGTTGACCCCCAGAACACCCTCCAGGTATACTCCAGGTGGACCTGTGGTTCATCACTCACCAACTAATGTAATGTCTGAGGATCTCACTTTCAAGGATCACAACAGTGCCACGATTACAACTGCGAAGAAAATGATAGGATGGATAATGAGAACGTTCAAAACAAGAGATGCCAAGCCAATGATAATCCTTTTCAAATCACTTGTTCTCTCTAGACTGGAATATTGCTGTACCTTAACATCTCTGTTCAAAGCAGGTGAAATTGCAAATCTAGAGAATGTACAGAGAACCTTTACTGCACATATAAGTTCCATCAAACACCTTAACTACTGGGAACGCTTGGAAGCACTTGACTTCTACTCGCTGGAACGCAGGCGAGAGAGATACATCATAATCTACACTTGGAAACTCCTAAAAGGAATGGTCTCGAATCTGCACACAGAAATCACTCCCTACGAAAGTAAATGACTGGGCAGACGGTGCAAAATACTCCCAATGAAAAGTAGGGGCGCTATTGGTACACTAAGAGAAAATAACATAAGTGTCCGGGGCCCAAGACTGTTCAACAGCCTCCCACCATGGATAAGAGGAATTACCAGCAGACCCCCTGGCTGCCTTCAAAAGGGAGCTGGACAGATACTTAGTCGGTGCCAGATGAGCCGGGCTGTGGGTCGTACGTTGGACTACGTGCAGCCAGCAGTAACAGCCTGGTTGGTCATGCCATGATCCACCGGGAGGCCTGGTCGTGGAGCGGGCCGCGGGGGGCGTTGATCCCCGGAATACTCTCCAGGTAGACCTACGGTCCATTACTCATGTGTGGTCCACTCATCACCTATGGTCCATCACTCACCATCAGTCTCTGGTCCATCACTTTCCACATGAAGTTCATTGGTGATAAGTTCCAGCTGCTTAGATATGGAAAGAATAAAGAACTCAATACTCAAGAGTCGTCAGATAGAGCAAGAGGAACAGGTGAAAGACTTGGGAATAATGATGTCAGCTGACCTTTCTTTCAAAGAGCACAATAAGACCACTGTCACGACAGCCAGGAATATGACGGGGTGGATAATGAGAACTTTTAAAACAAGGGAAATAATGGTGACACTTTTCATATCTATTGTTTTCTCTCATTTAGAATATTGCTCAGTGTTGACGACCCCATTCAGGGCAGGAGAAATATCAAAACTGGAACATATACTACAGAGATTGTTTACAGCCAACATAGTGCCAATAAAGCAATTAAATTACTCATTGGAGCGGAGGAGAGAGATAGATACATGATATATACCTGGGAAGTACTTGAGGGCCTGGTCCCAAATCTGTACATTGCTACAATATCATGCTGGAGTGAGAGATATTGGAGAAAGTGCTAAATAAACGCAGTGAAAAGCAGTTCTGCAGTAGGCGCAATAAGGGAACACTGTATCAACATCCGTGGCCCCCAGACTATTCAACATATTACCAGAATATATTAGAAACACTGCTGGGACAAGTGTAGAAGTCTTCAAGAGGAAACTGAAAAAGTATCTTCAAATCAACTAGGCTGTGATGGATATGTTGGCCAGCGAGCCACTAGCAGCAACAACCTGGTTAACAAGGCTAGCACCAGACGAGCCTGTCTCAAGGCCGGGCTCTGGGAGTAAAAAAAAAAAAAACTCGGGGAACTCGTTAAAGGTATATCAGAACTACCTGTGGTCCACCACTCACAAACCTATGGTCCATCTCCACCTATGGTCCATCACTCACCTATGGTCCATCACTCACCTATGGTTCATCACCTACCTATGGCCTATGGGCCAGACGAGCCTGGCCCATGGCCGGGCTCCGAGAGTAGTGAAACTCTCCAAAGATATATCAAAGGTAAGGTATCACTCGCCTGTGGTCCTCGCCACTTGTAGTTCGTCACTTACCATCTGTGGTCCATCACTTACCATCTGTGGTCCATCACTTACCATCTGTGGTCCAATGGTCCATTACGCACCATTTATGATCTTTTATATACCATCTATGATCCATGACGTACCATCTATAGTCCATCACGTACCATCTATGGTCCATCACGTACCATATATGGTCCATCACGTACCATATATGGTCCATCACGTACCATCTATGGTCCATCACGTACCATCTATGGTCCATTACGCACCATTTATGATCTTTTATATACCATCTATGATCCATGACGTACCATCTATGGTCCATCACGTACCATCTATGGTCCACGTACCATATATGGTTCATCACGTACCATCTATGGTCCACGTACCATATATGGTTCATCACGTACCATCTATGGTCCATCACGTACCATCTATGGTCCATCACGTACCATCTATGGTCCATCACGTACCTCTATGATACATGACGTACCATCTATGATATATGACGTACCATCTATGATTCATGACGTACCATCTATGGTCCATGACGTACCATCTATGGTCCATCATAGGTAGCACTTCATGGGTAGTGTTCCCCTCATGGTAGCAGCTGTAACTTGTCTATTGATCCACTCTCCCTAGCCTGTGGGAGGTCCCACCCCTTCCCCTCCGTTACTAACATACCCCCTCGTACCCTCTGACGCCCCTCCCCCTCCCTTACTAACATAACTCCCCCTACCCTCTGGCGGCCCTTCCCCTCCCTTACTAACATAACTCCTCCTACCCTCTGACACCCCTCCCCCTCCCTTATTAACATACCTCCTACCCTCTGACACCCCTCCCCCTCCCTTACTAACATACCTCTTTCTACCCTCTGACGCCCCTCCCCCTCCCTTTGATATACCTTTGAATACCTTTGAAGAGTTTCGAGAGTATCTACTCTCTGAGCCAGGCCATGGGCCAGGCTCGTCTGGTGCTTGCCTGGTCAACCAGGCTGTTGCTGCTGGAGGCCCGCTGCCCCACATATCCATCACAGCCTGGTTGATCTGGCACCTGGTGAAGATATTTGTCCAGTTTCCTCTTGAAGGCTTCTACACTGGTTCCAGCCGTGTTTCGGATATCTTCTGGTAAGATGTTGAATAGTCTGGGACCCCGGATGTTAATACAGTGCTCCCGTATTGTCCCCACCGCACCCCTGCTCCTCACTGGGTTTATTTTACACTTTCTCCCATATCTCTCACTCCAGTATGTTGTTATGGCAGTGTGCAGATTTGGGACCAGGCCCTCAAGTACTTTCCAGGTATATATTATCATGTATCTCTCTCTCCTCCGCTCCAATGAGTACATGTTCAAGACTTGAAGGCGTTCCCTTACTAACATACCTCCTGCTAGCCTCTGGCGCCCCTCCCCCTTCCCCTACCTGGAGGGTATTTCGAGAATAAGCGCCCCCGAGGCCGGGTCCACGACCAGGCCTCCCGGTGGATCAGGGCCTGATCAACGAGGCTGTTACTTCTGGTCGCACGTAGTCCAACGTACGAACCACAGCCCGGTTGATCCAGCACCGACTTTAGGTATCTGTCAGCTCCCTCTTGAAGACAACCAGGGGTCTATTGGTAATGCCACTTATGGCTGGTGAGAGGCTGTTGAACAGTCTTGGGCCCCGGACACTTATTGTATTTTCTCTTAGTGTACCAGTGGCGGCCCTACTTTTCACTGGGGGTATGTTGCATCGCCTGCCAAGTCTTTTGCTTTCGTAGGGAGTGTTTTCTGTCAGCAGATTAGGGACCAGTCCCTCCAGAATCTTCCAGGTGTGGATTATAACATCTCTCTCGCCTGCGCTCCTACCCTCTGGCGCCCATCCCCCTTCCCCTCCATTACTAACATACCTCCTCCTAGCCTCTGGCGCCCCTCTCCCTTCCCATCCCTTACTAACATACCTCCTCCTAGCCTCTGGCGCCCCTCTCCCTTCCCTCCCTTACTAACATACCTCCTAGCCTCTGGTGCCCCTCTCCCTTCCCTCCCTTACTAACATACCTCCTCCTAGCCTCTGGCGCCCCTCTCCCTTCCCATCCCTTACTAACATACCTCCTCCTAGCCTCTGGCGCCCCTCTCCCTTCCCCTCCCTTACTAACATACCTCCTCCTAGCCTCTGGCGCCCCTCTCCCTTCCCCTCCCTTACTAACATACCTCCTCCTAGCCTCTGGCGCCCTCTCCTTCCCTCCCTTACTAACATACCTCCTCCTAGCCTCTGGCGCCCCTCCTCCTTACCCTCCCTTACTAACATATCTCCTAGCCTCTGGCCCCCTCCCCCTTCCCTCCCTCACTAACATACATACTCCTCCAGGCCTCTGGGAACTATCCTCCACTACCCCACACTCACCTCCTCCTCTTCCTCCTCCTCCTCCTCCTCTTCTCTTTCTGCTCCTCCTCCTCCTCTTCTCTTTCTGCTCCTCTTCTTCTCCTTTCCTCTTCCTATCACTCATTATTTTCATTACCCACCATTGTTTAGATAGCTCATTATTATTAATAGGTTTGTTATTCCACCATTCTTTGCTGGTTATTAGTTATGTCTTTATTCGTTACTGGTCGTTGTTATTGGGTGAAGGCTCCCGCGGCCCGGACCTATACCAGGCCTTCTGGTGGATAAGGGCTTGGTCAACCAGGCTGTTACTGCTGGCCGCACGCACTCCAGCCTACCAACCACAGCGAGGCTGGTCAGGACCCGACTTCAGGAACTTACATCTGGAGTTTACCTTGAGAGGGTTTCGGGGGTCAACGCCCCCGCGGCTCGGTCTGAGACCAGGCATCATGGATCAGGGTCTGATCAACAAGGCTGTTACTGCTGGCCGCACGCAAACTGACATATGAACCACAGCCCGGTTGGTCAGGTACTGACTTTAGGTACTTGTCCAGCGCCATCTTGAAGACAGCCAGAGGTCTATTGGTAATCCCCCTTATGTATGCTGAGAAGCAGTTGAACAGTCGTGAGCCCCGGACACTTATTGTGTTGTCTCTCAGTGTACTCGTGGCGCCCCTGCTTTTCATTGGGGAAATGTTGCATCTCCTGCCGAGTCTTTTGCTTTCAAAGAGAGTGATTTTCGTGTTCAAGTTTGGTACTAATCCCTCTAGGATTTTCCAAGTGCATATTATCATGTATCTTTCTCGCCTGCTTTGCAGAGAATACAAATCAAAGGACTTCAACCGTTCCCAGTTATTTAGGTGCTTTTTTTTATCGTACTTATGTGTGCCGTGAAAGTTCTTTGTACACACTCCAGGTCAGCAATGTCGCCAGCCTTGAAGGACGCAGTTAGTGTACAGCAGTATTCCAGGATAGGGAGAACAAGCGATTTGAAGAGAATCATCATGGGCTTAGCGTCCCTCGTTTTGAAGGTTCTTATTATCCATCCTTTCATTTTCCTAGCAGGTGCGGTAGATACATTGTTGTGGTCTTTGAAGGCGAGATCCTCTGACATTATCACTCCCAGGTCCTTCACATTACTTTTTCGCTCTATTGTATGGTTAGAATTTGTCATATACCCTGATATATGTATTAAGTTCCCCCTTGAAGACAGACCCTTCTCTCTGTTGGTAGTCTCCATTAGGCATGATAGGAGGCTGGTGAGTAGTCTTGGGCCTCTTACATTTATGGTGTGAGGAGCTTTTCATTTGATATATTTAGCACCGTATGCCAAGACTCTTGCTTTTATAGGAAATTATTTCTGTGTGCAGACTTGGGACCAATCACTCGAGGATTTTCCAGGCGTAAATTATGTGTGTTTCTGGCGCCAGCATTCCAAGGAATGCAAATGCTTGACTGAAGTTATACATGAAGTGAACACTATGTGTACGTTGTTTAGGTGTGCAGTTTGGCTCACTTGTTATGTACATTAATATTCCAGCTTAGAGAGAGCACGTGAATGTGAAGAGGACCATTGTTGACTTGGCATCTCTTGTTTTGAAGAGTTTTGTTATCTATCCTATCATTTTCCTCGCGCTTGTGATAGTGACACTTTTGTCATCCTTGAAAAATATATTCTTTGACATTGTCATTTTTAAGTCCTTAACGTTAGTTGTTATTCCACCATTCGTTACTGGTTATTAGTTATCCCTCTCTTCATAACGCAGGATTTAAAATGCAGATCTTTTCATATAGCTGAGGTATTAAGTAAGAGACCTAGGCATGATATTGTCAGATTCCTTATCGTTTAGAAATTACTACTTACCTTACTTACCTACCTACAATACTGTTGTGTATTCACGGCTTCTTTCAAAGCTGGCAAGTGTCGAGAGAACTTTTATTGTCTACATAGTGAATGAAACATCTAAGGTACTGGGAACGTTTCAGAATGAATACTCAGGAAAAGAGAAGAGAAGGATATCTGATCGTATTTGCATAAAATTACAAGTTACTTGAACAGTAACATTGTTGGCTTAACTTCTCTTTTTTTAACATTGGAATACTTGGTAAGTGAAAACTGTACCTACTGATATTTATTATGGGAGTCCAGGGAGTGAATGGTGACCCCGTTTTCCAAAGTGTAAACCTTGATTGGTATTAAGGCTTTCTGGCCTCTTATCGACTGAGATAACATAATTTATGGTCTTCTATCAGCAGATATAAGAAATAATGCCAGAATGTAAAGGACAAGTTTCAGTAGGAAGTGCCGAATTAATCAGTCTATGATGAACGTTGAACAACAGGCAGCAACAACGTTCAATAGGGAAGTCTTGACTTCAGGCAGTTTTTCAATACATAACAATATGGTCATTGAGTAGAAATTTCATTTGTTCCACGCTGTAGAAAACTTAATAAAATAAATGCTGGAATATATAGCATAAAGCACAGGAAATCACCTTTCACAAATGTAACAAGATTGACAGTCACATGGAATCGCAACAGTTGCACAATTCAGTGCAACATGGGTTTAAGGTAGATCTCTTCTACCTCTCGCAATTGCTAGATCATTACGATGTGGTCTTGAATGCACCGTACAATGATTTCGTAAAAACCTTCGACAAGTACGACCATGACATCATTACGCACAAAATTCGTAGAAAAGGTAAAGTAGGCATATGGATATTTAGGTTGTTAACAAATAGAACACAGAGAGTGGTAGTAAAGAGTGAAGTCAGATGCTGCTACAGCGAAAAGTTCTGTTCATCAAAGCACAGTACTCGCCCCACTTCTCTTTCTCATTCTTATATCCGACATAAATAACGACATAAATCATAGCACCTCAACATCCTTTTGCAATGACACCTGAATCTCAATAAAAGTGGCGTCCATTGAAGACACAGTGAATCAAGTGTTGCAGTGCACATGAGACAACAATATCATGTTCACTGAGGACAATTTTCAGTTGCTCCACTATGGAACAATGGAGGAAATAAAGATTGAAAAATAGTACAGGATAAAATCAAAATATTTAATAGAGCTGAAGCTTCATATTCGAGAATTGATAGTTGATGTCAGAAGATATCACATTCAGAGATTACAGCAATGTTGCTATCGTTATAACAAGGAAAGTAATGAATTGAATAACAAGATTATCAAGACAAAGTATCCTAAGTCAGCGATAATACTGTTCAAGTGACTTGTTCTCTCCAGGCTGGAATATTGCTGTGTATTAACAGCTTCCTTAAACACAGGGGAGAAAGTACACAACTTTCATTGCCCGGATACACTCACATATCAAAACTACTTCTCAGACGGAGTAAAGTACCTGCAATAAACAGCAGGGGCACATTAGCTAGACTAAGGGGAATTACCAACAAAGCTGTCTTCCAGAGGGAACTGTCTTCCAGAGGGAACTGTCTTCCAGAGCGAACTGGACAACTACTCAAACCCGTTCCTGACCAGCCAGGCTATGGTTTGTATGTTACACTACCTACGGCTTGCAGTAACAACCTGGCTGACTAGGTTTCGAGCCATAGGGAGGCCTGGTCTAGGACCGGGCCTTGGAGGTGTTGACCACCTTTATATATAATATATATATATATATATATATATATATATATATATATATATATATATGTGTGTGTGTGTGTGTGTACTCACCTAATTGTGGTTGCAGGGGTCGAGACTCAGCTCCTGGCCCCGCCTCTTCGCTGTCCGCTACTGGGTCTCTTCTCTCCCTGCTCCATGAGCTTTATCATACCTTGTCTTAAAGCTATGTATGGTTCCTGACTCCACTATATCGTTTGCTAGACTATTCCACTTCCTGACTATATGGCTCAAGAAATGCTTCCTAAGATCCCTTTGACTCATCTGAGTCTTCAGCTTCCAATTGTGCCCTCTTGTTTTTGTGTTCCCTCTCTGGAACATCCTGTCACTATCTACCTTGTCGATTCCCCGCAGTATTGTGTGTGTGTGTGTGTGTGTGTGTGTGTGTGTGTGTGTGTGTGTTCAATGATCATAATAGTACGTTCAAGGATATACCTTTGAGTTTCAAGAGTTTTTCTACTCTAGGAGTCCGGTCTTGGGCTAGGCTCATCTGGTGCTTTCCTGGTCAACCAGGCTGTTGCTGCAGAGGGCCCGCTGGCCCATATATCTATCACAGCCTGGATGATCTGGAACTTGGTGGAGATACTTGTCCAGTTTCCTCATGAAGACTTGTACATTTGTCCCAGAACAATTCACAATTAACCTAAAGCATGGTGCCTACCATGGTGTGTGTACAACCTGCGCCACCAACCTGACTAACCAAGTGGTCAACCAGGAATGTTGGTCTACGATCGGGCGGAGCGGATCAAAAGAACATCAAAAATTATTGATAGAAGCCACACAAACCTAAAGACAACAGCAAGGAACCAGTTAATAAGACTTAAGATGAGAGGGGGGTGAGTATGAGAGGAGTGAAGGTGGTGCAGTGTGCGAGCTAAATACAAGATTCAAACAAGTGTACACTCTGGAATCGGGAAATACCAGTTAACTGCAAAATTCAACCTTAGGAGACTAAGGCAGAAGTCGATATCTCTTATAGCTAAGATTTTAAAAGTAAACAAATTTATGGATATATGTTATTTAAATTAGATTAAGTTTTGTTAGTTTGGACTGTTGTATATCTGGAAGACACATTAGTACAGTTATGACAGTAAAGAAAACATTTCCCCAGTAATGGTTTCATCTGAGGACTGAAGAAGCTACTATTGACGCAACGTTTCCTGTAATATATTTATCTTGTACATGTTGAGTCTACCTTGTACAACCAACTGTCGTATTTACAAGTTAATAACATACCTTACCATAGCACCAATAAATGTAATAAAAAATAATAGCAATCCCATGACCCCCCATGGCCGCCCATGACCGCCCATGGCCGCCCATGACCGGGCTCCCAGAAAAGTAAGACTGGAAACTCATCAAAGGTATATGAACACAAGAAAAGTAAGTCAATCAAACAATGTTTTCATTGCAATGTCACAGTTGACGTTTTTAGCCACAGTGATAAAGTGATTACGAATATGTGTCCACAATACCATATAATACACTAAGCACTCAAATAATAAATATAATACACAAAGCACTCAAATAATAAATATAATACACTAAGCACTCAAATAATAAATATAATACACAAAGTACTCAAATAATAAATATAATACACAAAGCACTCAAATAATAAATATAATACACTAAGCACTCAAATAATAAATATAATACACAAAGCACTCAAATAATAAATATAATACACAAAGCACTCAAATAATAAATATAATACACAAAGCACTCAAATAATAAATATAATACACAAAGCACTCAAATAATAAATATAATACATAAAGCACTCAAATAATAAATATAATACACAAAGCACTCAAATAATAAATATAATACACAAAGCACTCAAATAATAAATATAATACACAAAGCACTCAAATAATAAATATAATACATAAAGCACTCAAATAATAAATATAAACACAAAGCACTCAAATAATAAATATAATACACAAAGCACTCAAATAATAAATATAATACACAAAGCACTCAAATAATAAATATAATACACAAAGCACTCAAATAATAAATATAATACACTAAGCACTCAAATAATAAATATAATACACAAAGCACTCAAATAATAAATATAATACACTAAGCACTCAAATAAATATAATACACAAAGCACTCAAATAATAAATATAATACACTAAACACTTAAATAATAAATATAATACACAAAACACTCAAATAATAAATATAATACACTAAACACTCAAATAATAAATATAATACACAAAGCACTCAAATAATAAATATAATACACTAAACACTTAAATAATAAATATAATACACAAAACACTCAAATAATAAATATAATACACTAAACACTCAAATAATATATATAATACACTAAGCACTCAAATAATAAATATAATACACAAAGCACTCAAATAATAAATATAATACACAAAGCACTCAAATAATAAATATAATACACAAAGAACTGAAATCAAGACATATATTACAAAAGATAAGAAAGATGAATAATAGAAGGGTGAATTTATTAGCAGTACTGTTTTCTGTTATGAAATTGCAGTTATAGTCTCACTTCGCATTTACTAGTAACTGAAATAGACATATTATAGAAATAATAACTAGATAAGATGAGGAAAGTAAGATAGGTGAATATAGAATGTTTAATGTATAAGTGAATGTAAGTAGAAGTTTGTAAGATTTGTTGTGTTAAATGTTGATGAGAGAGAGCAGTATATGAGAGAAAATGTTGATCAGAGTGTAGTGTTTAAGACAGGTATGTGACAGAAGAGTTGCTCTCTGTCAACCTCATACTTCAACTACAAGTATTTTCTAACACTTCATTCAGAGTGGTAGATCGCCTATGTGTATGTAGATGGGCAAGCCAGGGCTTGAGTAGTGGAGAGATGCTTGTCAGGTGTATGTGTGCTTACACCAGGCTGAGTAGTGGAGGGTCGGAGGGTTGTCGTCGTCAACCTGGCTGAGTAGTGGAGGTCGCCTTGGAGGGAGTATGTGCGTGACACCAGGGCTGAGTAGTGGGAGTGTCGCCTTTGGAGTGTATGTACGTGCGTGCACACCAGGGCTGAGTAGTGGGGAGGGTCGCCTTGGAGGTGTATGTACGTGCGTGCACACCAGGGCTGAGTAGTGGGGAGGGTCGCCTTGGAGGTGTATGTACGTGCGTGCACACCAGGGCTGAGTAGTGGGGAGGGTCGCCTTGGAGGTGTATGTACGTGCGTGCACACCAGGGCTGAGTAGTGGGGAGGGTCGCCTTGGAGGTGTATGTACGTGCGTGCACACCAGGGCTGAGTAGTGGGGAGGGTCGCCTTGAGGTGTATGTACGTGCGTGCACACCAGGGCTGAGTAGTGGGGGGGGTCGCCTTGGAGGTGTATGTACGTGCGTGCACACCAGGGCTGAGTAGTGGGGAGGGTCGCCTTGGAGGTGTATGTACGTGCGTGCACACCAGGGCTGAGTAGTGGGGAGGGTCGCCTTGGAGGTGTATGTACGTGCGTGCACACCAGGGCTGAGTAGTGGGGAGGGTCGCCTTGGAGGTGTATGTACGTGCGTGCACACCAGGGCTGAGTAGTGGGAGGGTCGCCTTGGAGGTGTATGTACGTGCGTGCACACCAGGGCTGAGTAGTGGGGAGGGTCGCTTGGAGGTGTATGTACGTGCGGCACACCAGGGCTGAGTAGTGGGGAGGGTCGCCTTGGAGGTGTATGTACGTGCGTGCACACCAGGGCTGAGTAGTGGGGAGGGTCGCCTTGGAGGTGTATGTACGTGCGTGCACACCAGGGCTGAGTAGTGGGGAGGGTCGCCTTGGAGGTGTATGTACGTGCGTGCACACCAGGGCTGAGTAGTGGGGAGGGTCGCCTTGGAGGTGTATGTACGTGCGTGCACACCAGGGCTGAGTAGTGGGGAGGGTCGCCTTGGAGGTGTATGTACGTGCGTGCACACCAGGGCTGAGTAGTGGGAGGGTCGCCTTGCAGGTGTATGTACGTGCGTGCACACCAGGGCTGAGTAGTGGGGAGGGTCCCCTTTGGGAGGTGTATGTACGTGCGTGCACACCAGGGCTGAGTAGTGGGGAGGGTCGCCTTGCAGGTGTATGTACGTGCGTGCACACCAGGGCTGAGTAGTGGGGAGGGTCGCCTTGAGGTGTATGTACGTGCGTGCACACCAGGGCTGAGTAGTGGGAGGGTCGGCTTGGAGGTGTATGTACGTGCGGCACACCAGGGCTGAGTAGTGGGAGGTCGCTTGGAGGTGTATGTACGTGTGCGCACACCAGGGCTAGTAGTGGGAGGGTCGCTTGGAGGTGTATGTACGTGTGCGCACACCAGGGCTGAGTAGTGGGGAGGGTCGCCTTGGAGGTGTATGTACGTGCGTGCACACCAGGGCTGAGTAGTGGGGAGGGTCGCCTTGGAGGTGTATGTACGTGCGTGCACACCAGGGCTGAGTAGTGGGGAGGGTCGCCTTGCAGGTTATTGTGGGGAGGGAGGGAGGGTAAGGCGCGTCAGTACGCCGTCTGTCATGTACTCTGCCAGGGATATCGATCCGCTGATCAATATTATATCAGCTCTTTTATACCTATTTGGCTGCCGCACCGCCCACCATAACTTCTAGTTAGTGATGCCCAGCAAGACCTATATTGATGCCCAGCAAGACCTATAATGATGCCCAACAAGACTTACAATGATGCCCAGCAGGACTAATAATGATGCCCAACAAGACTTACAATGATGCCCAGCAGGACTAATAATGATGCCCATCAAGACTTATAATGATGCCCAGCAGGACTAATAATGATGCCCAGCAAGACCTATAATGATGCCCAGCAAGATCTATAATGATGCCCAGCAGGACTTATAATGATGCCCAGCAGGATCTGTGATGATGCCCAGCAAGACCTGTAGTGCTGCCCAGCAGGACTTGAGTGAATATCAAAATGGTATACAATACCGACATAATTCCAGACTGTGAAACAGAACTCTTCTCCAGGCTAAGGGACTGACAACCTCAAATCTACATCTTCATGGGTGATGGACTGATACATCGTCTTCACATCTCTACTGCTCCTGCCTACTTTCTGTACTCGACTGAAGAAGCCTACTGTGTGGCCGAAACGTCTCACATCATAAAAATCTTTGAAAGAGTGATGAGACGGCAGATTACAAACTTCATGTAGTTCCTATATTCAAATCAGGGGATAAGTCCATTCCATCAAATTACCGTCCAATAAGCCTCACATCTATAGTAGGCAAATTATTAGAATCAATTATAGCTGATATTATCAGAAGTCACCTTGAAGAACATAATTTGATTAATGAATCTCAGCATGGGTTTACGAGAGGTCGTTCCTGCCTGACAAATTTACTGACGTTTTTCAATAAAACATTTGAGGCAGTAGACAGTGATAAAGAATATGATATAGTTTACTTGGATTTCAGTAAGGCCTTCGATAGAGTACCTCACAAGAGACTCTTAAGAAAGGTGGCAGCTCATGGTATAGGAGGTAAAGTTCTAGCATGGATAGAGGCATGGCTTACCAATAGAAAGCAGAGAGTTTCCATTAATGGGGTCAAATCTGAATGGGGATTTGTCACTAGTGGCGTTCCACAAGGATCAGTTTTGGGCCCATTGTTGTTCATAATTTACATAAATGACCTTGATGAAGGAATTGCAAGTGACATGAGTAAATTTGCTGATGATACAAAAATAGGCCGTATGATTCATTCTGAGGAGGATACCAGTGAACTCCAGGAGGATTTGGACAAATTAATGTCTTGGTCTCAAAAGTGGCAGATGAAGTTCAATGTGGACAAGTGTAAGGTACTAGTCCATGGTAATGAAAATATCCCTCGAATTTATAAACTAGGTGAAGTTGAGCTTGATCATACAGAATGTGAAAAAGACTTGGGAGTCATGGTAAGCAGAAATCTAAAGCCAAGACAACAGTGCCTAAGTGTGCGCAATAAGGCTAACAGATTACTAGGATTTATTTCAAGAAGTATAAGCAACAGAAGTCCAAAAGTTATTTTACAGCTCTATACATCACTAGTGAGACCTCATTTGGATTATGCAGCTCAGTTTTGGTCTCCTTACTACAGGATGGATATAGATTCATTGGAGAACATACAAAGAAGAATGACTAAAATGATTTACAGTATAAGAAATCTCTCGTATGAAGATAGACTTAGAGCATTGAATCTCCACTCTCTGGAGAGACGTAGAATGAGGGGAGATATCATCGAGGTGTACAAGTGGATGATGGGCATAAACAAAGGAGATATTAATAAAATACTGAGGATATCGAACCAAGTAAGAACGAGAAATAACGGATTTAAATTGGATAAATTTAGATTTAGAAAGAACATAGGCAAGTACTGGTTTTCGAACAGAGTTGTAGATGCGTGGAACAATCTTCCGAGTAGGGTGATAGAGGCTAGGACCTTGGGTGGCTTTAAAAAGAGATTGGACAAATATATGAGTGGGAGGGGCTGGGTTTGATTAGTGTCGTGAGTACAGGAGTAAATTCTTAGGTAGTGGTGGTTTTGATAAGGACTTGCCTTGTATGGGCCAGTAGGCCTTCTGCAGTGCTCCTCCATTCTTATGTTCTTATGTTCTTATAATGTGATCCTTTATTGACAACGTTTCGCCCACGCAGTGGGCTTTATCGAGTCACAGACAGATCTACCTGGAAAATGAGCAACATGGAGATATATATAGGGTACAGTCAGGTGGAGAATGCTGGGTCAGGTGGAGAAAGCTGCATGTCTTAAAAGTAGTGTGATAGTTAAAAACATTGTGTGACTTAAAGGACCTGCAGTGTACCATTCTTGAGTTCTAGGTGGGATAGCGTTGAAGAAGTTTCTTGGCAATAGGTTCAGCTATGTTGTAGAAGCCGTTGTTCTGGTTGAAGTTGTTGGATATACAGATGAGTGATGATTCTAGGATTCTTCGGTATTGCGTGTTGTCTTCTCTGGCGATGAGTCTTGCGTTTCTGTAGTTGATTAAATGGTTGTGTAAATTTCGGTGTTGAACACAGGCATTTCTTGAGTCGTCAGATCTGCCTGCGTACTGGTGTTCTGAAATGGTATCTCCATGTTGCTCATTTTCCAGGTAGATCTGTCTGTGACTCGATAAAGCCCACTGCGTGGGCGAAACGTTGTCAATAAAGGATCACATTATACTGCTTATGTGTTTATTTTTCCATTGTGTCGGTATTTTATACCATTTATTTCCAAGACCTGTGGTGGTGGTGTCCACCAAGACCTGTGGTGGTGTCTATCAAGACCTGTGGTGGTGTCCACCAAGACCTGTAGTGGTGTCCACCAAGACCTGTGGTAGTGGTGTCTACCAAGACCTGTGGTGGTGGTGTCCACCAAGACCTGTGGTGGTGGTGTCCACCAAGACCTGTGGTGGTGTCTATCAAGACCTGTGGTGGTGTCCACCAAGACCTGTAGTGGTGTCCACCAAGACCTGTGGTGGTGGTGTCCACCAAGACCTGTGGTGGTGGTGTCCACCAAGACCTGTGGTGGTGTCCACCAAGACCTGTGGTGGTGTCCATCAAGACCTGTGGTGAGGTCCATCAAGACCTGTGGTGTCCACCAAGACCTGTGGTGGTGTCCATCAAGATCTGTGGTGGTGTCCATCAAGATCTGTGGTGGTGTCCATCAAGATCTGTGGTGGTGTCCACCAACCTTTGATATACCTTTGAAGAGTTTCGAGAGCATCTACTCTCTGAGCCCGGCCATGGGCCAGGCTCGTCTGGTGCTTGCCTGGTCAACCAGGCTGTTGCTGCTGGAGGCCCGCTGCCCCACATATCCATCACAGCCTGGTTGATCTGGCACCTGGTGAAGATATTTGTCCAGTTTCCTCTTGAAGGCTTCTACACTGGTTCCAGCCGTGTTTCGGATATCTTCTGGTAAGATGTTGAATAGTCTGGGACCCCGGATGTTAATACAGTGCTCCCGTATTGTCCCCACCGCACCCCTGCTCCTCACTGGGTTTATTTTACACTTTCTCCCATATCTCTCACTCCAGTATGTTGTTATGGCAGTGTGCAGATTTGGGACCAGGCCCTCAAGTACTTTCCATGTATATATTATCATGTATCTCTCTCTCCTCCGCTCCAATGAGTACATGTTCAAGACTTGAAGGCGTTCCCAATAATTTAGATGTTTCAATGGCTCAATGTGAGCCGTAAACGATCTCTGGATTTGTTCCAGCTCTGCTATTTCTCCTGCCCTGAACGGGGCCGTCAGCACTGAGCAGTATTCAAAGTGAGGGAGCACTAGCGATTTGAAGAGTGTCACCATCGGCCTGTGGTGATGGTGTCCACCAAGACCTGTGGTGGTATCCACCAAGACCTGTGGTGGTATCCACCAAGACCTGTGGTGGTGTCCACCAAGACCTGTGGTGATGGTGTCCACCAAGACCTGTGGTGATGGTGTCCACCAAGACCTGTGGTGGTGTCCACCAAGACCTGTGGTGGTGTCCACCAAGACCTGTAGTGGTGTCCACCAAGACCTGTAGTGGTGTCCACCAAGACCTGTGGTGGAAAAATAAACACATAATACACATCACTTGTACACCTCGATGATATCTCCCCTCATTCTACGTCTCTCCAGAGAGTGGAGATTCAACGCTCTAAGTCTATCTTCATACGGGAGATTTCTTATACTGTAAATCATTTTAGTCATTCTTCTTTGTATGTTCTCCAATGAATCTATCTATATCCATCCTGTAGTAAGGAGACCAAAACTGAGCTGCATAATCCAAATGAGGTCTCACTAGTGATGTATAGAGCTGTAAAATAACTTTTGGACTTCTGTTGCTTATACTTCTTGAAATAAATCCTAGTAATCTGTTAGCCTTATTGCGCACACTTAGGCATTGTTGTCTTGGCTTTAGATTCCTGCTTACCATGACTCCCAAGTCTTTTTCACATTCTGTATGATCAAGCTCTACTTCACCTAGTTTATAAATTCGAGGGATATTTTCATTACCATGGACTAGTACCTTACACTTGTCCACATTGAACTTCATCTGCCACTTTTGAGACCAAGACATTAATTTGTCCAAATCCTCCTGGAGTTCACTGGTATCCTCCTCAGAATGAATCATACGGCCTATTTTTGTATCATCAGCAAATTTACTCATGTCACTTGCAATTCCTTCATCAAGGTCATTTATGTAAATTATGAACAACAATGGGCCTAAAACTGATCCTTGTGGAACGCCACTAGTGACTAATCCCCATTCAGATTTGACCCCATTAATGGAAACTCTCTGCTTTCTATTGGTAAGCCATGCCTCTATCCATGCTAGAACTTTACCTCCTATACCATGAGCTGCCACCTTTCTTAAGAGTCTCTTGTGAGGTACTCTATCGAAGGCCTTACTGAAATCCAAGTAAACTATATCATATTCTTTATCACTGTCTACTGCCTCAAATGTTTTATTGAAAAACGTCAGTAAATTTGTTAGGCAGGAACGACCTCTCGTGAACCCATGCTGAGATTCATTAATCAAATTATGTTCTTCAAGGTGACTTCTAATAATATCAGCTATAATTGATTCTAATAATTTGCCTACTATAGATGTGAGGCTTATTGGACGGTAATTTGATGGAATTGACTTATCCCCTGATTTGAATATAGGAACTACATTAGCTATCTTCCACATCTCTGGCACAATACCAGTTAGGATGGACGTATTAAACACATTTGTTAATGGCTGACTAAGTTCCATCTTGCATTCTTTAAGTACCCTGGAAAACAACTCGTCGGGTCCCGGGGACTTATTTTGCTTCAGTTTATCTATCTGTTTGATAACCATGTCCCTCGTGACAGTAATATTAGTTAACTTGAATTCTTCAGGAACTGAATAATTGTTAATTTCTGGAATCTCATTTACGTCTTCTTGTGTAAAGACTGACAAAAAATAGTCATTAAATAGAGAACACATTTCCAGTTCGTTATCCGTCAGCTGTCCATTCCCAATTTTCAGAGGTCCTACCTTTTCCCTGACCTTCGTCCTGTACACTTGAAAGAATCCTTTTGGATTAGTCTTTGTTACAATTACTCTTACAGATTTTCAGTAACACTTAAAATTACCCGAACCAGCATGGTTATAGAGCGGGACGATCATGCCTGTCACAGCTGCTGAACCATTATGACGGAGGCATTGGAAGACGACCAAAACGCAGATGTGATTTACACAGATTTTGCAACGGCGTTTGACAAATGCGATCATGGAGTGATAGCGCACAAAAGGAGGGCCATGGGTATTACGGGGAAGGTAGGCAGATGGATTTTTGAGTTCCTAACACACAGAACACAAAAAGTAGTAGTGAACAGGGCAAGATCCAGCATCAGCGAGGTCAAAAGCTCAGTGCCCCAAGGCACTGTCCTGGCACCTCTGCTGTTTCTCATCCTCATAGCAGACAGATAAAAACACCCAGCACACTTTTGTATCATCATTTGCAGATGACACTAAAATAAACATGAAAGTCACTACGGTAGAGGACACTGAAACATTACAGGAAGACATAAGCAGGGTCTTCCAATGGGCAGTGGAGAACAACAACATGACGTTCAGTGGTGATAAGTTCCAGCTGCTGAGGTATGGAAAGAATGAAGAACTCAAAAGGAACACGTAAAAGACCTGGGAATAATTATGTCAGCTGACCTTTCTTTTAAAGACCATAACAAGACAAAGATCACGACAGCCAGGAAGATGACGGGGTGAGTATTGAGAACTTTCAAAACAAGGGAAATAATGCCATTAGTGACACTCTTCAAATCGCTAGTGCTCCCTCACTTAGAATATTGTTCAGTGCTGACGGCCCCGTTCAAAGCAGGATAAATATCAGAGCTGGAACAAATACAGAGATCGTTTACGGCTCACATTGAACCAGTAAAGCACCTAAATTACTGGGAACGTCTTCAAGTATTGAACAGGTACTCATTGGAGAGATACATGATAATATATACCTAGAAAGTAGTCGAGGGCCTGGTCCCAAATCTGCACACTGCCATAACAACATACTGGAGTGAGAGATATGGGAGGAAGTATAAAATAAACCCAGTGAGGAGCAGGGGTGCGGTGGGGACAATACGGGAACATTGTATCAACATCCGGGGTCCCAGACTATTCAACATCTTACCAGAAGATATCCGAAACATCGCTGGAACAAGTGTTCAAGAGGAAACTGGACAAGTATCTTCACCAGGTACCAGATCAATCATGCTGTGATGGGTATGTGGGGCAGCAGGCCTCCAGCAGCAACAGCCTGGTTGACCAGGCAAGCACCAGACTGACCGGGCTCTGAGAGTAGTGAAACTCTCGAAACTCTTCAAAGATATAACAAAGGTACTTGATCAGAAACTTAAATTACCGTTTAAAAATGATAAAATCATTGTTAAATGTTGGAAATAATGAGGAAAACATTTGGTTTCATATATTGCATTTTAATGTAAGTATTTAAACTATGTACATGAACACTATTTACATTTTCCTTCTGAGTCAGACAGATGGAGAACATGTTCATACTTCTTGTTGAGCTAATCATCCAAAGATCCAGCAAGATTACAAATAATTCAGTAAGTTTCTTCTCACATAATATATTGTACTGTGTCAGATTTAAGCCACTCTGTTTAATAATATTTTGTTCATTAACTACAATTTAAACAAAGAAACTGCGCCTAAAATCTGAACAAATTAGAAGAGTTGTAATGATTTTTTGTTAAAAATTGAAAATGAGATATTTCACAATGTGTCAGTGGAAATATTGACGTTTCATAACTAAGAGAAATCCAAAATACTTCTTTCATATTCATAATCTATGTCAAACACAGCATCTAGTATCGGGCCTTTGATTAGAGGAGATCGGACATATACTGATAACAACAAAGCAATGAGTGAAATACTAAATTGACGACCCAAATGAGACAAAATGCTGTAGACATCTCCCTGATCTGATATAACACTAACCCTACTTGATTTCGAAGAAACCATTGATTGCATGCCCATGCACTCCGCCCCAGGCCCAGACTCGTAGAAATGGATTTTCATCAAGAATTTCAAGAAACCCTTATCACGTTTCTTCAATCTTTTATGGAGAAGAAGCCTAGGCAATGGAGTTACCCCTTAGTCATTAAAAACCGCTAATATTGCTCCACCCCACAGAGATGGTAGTAAAGTAATTTAAACTACAGAACAGTAGCTCTGACATCTCACAAAATCACGATCTTTGAAAGGGCTTTAAGAAGCAAGATTACCAATCACATGGAATTGCAGCAGTTACTCCACCCAGGTCCACATGGGTTCAAAACTGGTCGCTCCTACTTTCGCAAGAGCATCCAAAACCATGTAAATAGTTTTGGATGCTCTTGAAGACACAAAATACAGATGTAGTATGCACTAACTTTGCAAAAGCCTTTGATATATGCGACCATGGGATAATTGCACACAAAGTGCGTGCAAAAGGAATAACTGGGAAGGTGGGCAGATGGATCTTTAACTTTCTCACAAATGGAATCCAACAAGTAGTAATAGTAAACAAATTTAAATCAGGGGCTTCTGCAGTGAAGAGTTCTGTCCCCCAAGGCATGGTATTCATCACCCTTCTCTTACTTATTCTCATTTCTGACATAGAAGGGACAACAATCATAGCACTGCTATCCTTTGCAAGCGACATTATAATCTGTTTGAAAGTGGCATCCATAAAAGACGCAGTGAGCCTCCAGCTGATATAAACCAAGTGTTCTAGTGGGCCACTGACAACAATATGATGTTCATTGGGGACAAATTTCAGTTATTAGGCCATGTGAGAAAGGAGGAAATAAAAACAAGATCAGAATACAAGACAAACTCAAACCACTCGATAGAACGTAAGTCTAATATGCGAGACCTGGGAATGATAATACCTAGAGTATATCTGGGGAGGGTTTTGAGGATCATCGCCCCCGCGGCCCGGTCAGAAGATCTCATGGTCAAAGAACACAACAATGTTATCTCAACTGCAAGGAAATTGATTGGTTGGATAACAAGAACCTTCAAAACAAGGAATGCTAAGCCAGTAATGACACTCTTCAGGTCACTCGTTCTCTCTAGGTTGAAGAAATTGCTGAGCTGGAAAATGTGCTGAGAGAGCCTTCGTAGCTCATATAAACTCAGTCAAGCACCTGAATTACTGGGAGTGCCTGAAGTCCCTGAAATTGTACTCCTTAGAACATAGGCGAGAAAGATACATCGTAATTTTCACTAGGAAGACGCTGGAGGGATTGGTCCCAAAGCTGCACGCTGAAATTACTACTTATGAACACAAGAGGCTTATCAGACAGTGCAGGATACATCCAGTGAAAAGCAGGGGGCCACGACTCATCACCCTCTCTTCATACATAAGGGGGATTACCAACATACCCTTAGCTGTCTTCAAACAGGAACTCGACAGAGTCCTCAGAATAGTTCCTGATCAAACGGGTTGTTGTGCATACGCTGGACTTCGGGCACCGGGCAATAAGAGCTTGATCGACCAGGCCAGCAACCAGAAGGCTTGATCTGGTACCTGGCCACAGGGGAGGTGGCCTCAGAAGCGACTTCAGGTAAACTCCAGGTTTCATGGTGCACAGCAGCTTACATAAGTTACATCCATTTTCAATGTTCATTAAGATTCAAGTATGGAAGGTACTCATAAATTTCTGGGTTGCATTTAGTCAGGAGAGGTTTGCGGAAGGTTGAGGAACTTAGCTGCACCCTACTGGCAGTAACAAAAATAATCATGCTATAGTAAATGCTCTCTCTTTGAGGACGGTGAAGTGGCTGTACAACTCATCGTTTCTTGTGCTAGTTTCTACACAGGGAGGAGAATCTCTCCAGTAGACCAAGAGATCTACGTCGAAGAATGCACAATCTTATTTTTACCTTTTTCATAACTTGACCAAAACAACGAGAATCGCATTAAAAAGGGCATTTATGTACCATTTGACGTGCACTTTCACTTTGCCATTAGCCCATTATAGTGCTCAAGTTGTATAATGTAATTTAAGCAGGTATAAGCTCAAAAACACTCAATTACAATTACTTTTAATCTGAAACTTTAATTACAAATACATTAACTTCAAACTTGGCTGCTGCATAAGTTTTCAAGGGGAAACTAAAACTGACTGATCTGCCAGGTTATGATTGCTGTGTAAACCTACGGGCCGCTTGCAGCAATAGTCCTGTTGACCTGGTTGTCAACAAGGAAATTTGACCTCACCCCATAGTTTGCTAATAGAAGAACCCTCGAAGTGAGTAGCTTTTTATCCTGGGCAGACATCAGGAATAAAACATACACTTCTCCAGTGAGAAGACGGTGAGTGTTATGAGTTGAGGTATGAGCACGAGAAGTAGGAGAGGTATGAGCACGAGAGGTAGGAGAGGTATGAGCACGAGAGGTAGGAGAGGTATGAGCACGAGAGGTAGGAGAGGTATGAGCACGAGAGGTAGGAGAGGTGTGAGCACGAGAAGTAGGAGAGGAGAGATTCTCCAGGGAGAACTATACACGTTGCAGGTGAGATCACACAAATGACTGGAGTTCAGTCCCGATAAATACAAGGTGATGCTTGTAGATGAGGTAGGAAGAGCCGACACATAGTACTGTCCTAGGGACTGACAGGTTACAAGTGTCTGTGAAAAGAAAGTATTTACGGGTTAATGTCATACGGAACATATTCCAGAAACATACATTATATATATAGTGTGTGTGTGTGTGTCGTGTCGAATACGTAAAACTGATCAGTTAGAAAGAACTCATGTAAAATTAAGTCCTTTCAAAAATTTTCTCTTATACGTTTGAGATATATATTTTTTATTTATGTTAATGCAAAAAATTATAATTTTGCACCAAAAGAATCTTAGAAAACTTACCTAACCTTATTATAACAAGCGCAATTTAATTTAGCCTAATCCAACTAAATATATTTTTAATTCGTTTACAATAATTTAATAATAAACAAACACAATGAAATATATTTTTTTCGTTAGGTTCAGAATGATTTTTGCGAAATTATTGCATACACAAATTTTCACTTAGTCTTATATGGCAAGATGAGCGTTGCTATTTAAGCCAAAATCGCAAGTTCTGCCTATTCGGCACGATATATATATATATATATATATATATATATATATATATATATATATATATATATATATATATATATATATATATCCTTTATATATATAATTGCGCTTGTTATAATAATGTTAGGTAAGTTTTCTAAGATTCTTTTGGTACAAAATTATAAATTTTTACATTGTAATTTTTCTTCATTAATGTTAATGTAAAAATTTATAATTTTGTACCAAAAGAATCTTAGAAAACTTACCTAACATTATTATACCAAGCGCAATTTATATATATATATATATATATATATATATATATATATATATATATATATATATATATATATATATATATATATATATAATGATTTTTGATTGCAACACGAAAGGCCTAGAGCTATCATTCAACTCTCCCCTTGGTTCGATTTGCATCTTGTATCGCTTGTTCGCGATATATATGTCGTGCCGAATTGGTAAAACTTGCAATTTTGGCTTAAATATCAACGCTCTTCTTGCCGAATAAGGCAAGCGAAAATTGTGTATGCAATAATTTCGCAAAAATCATTCTGAACCCAACGAAAAAATATATTTCACTGTGTTTGTTTATTATTAAATTATTGTAAACTTATCTAAAATGTATTTAGTTGGGTTAGGCTAAATTAAATTGCGCTTCTTATAATAAGGTTAGGTAAGTTTTCTAAGGTTCTTTTGGTACAAAATTATAAATTCTTACATTAACATAAATTAAAAAATATACCTTTAAACGTATAAGAGAAAATTTTAGAAAGGACTTAATTTTAAATGAGTTCTTGCTAATTGACCAGTTTTACCTAATCGGCACGACATTTTTTTTTTAATATATATATATATATATATATATATATATATATATATATATATATATATATATATATATTATATCAATAATATCACAGTAAACAGGTGATATCAAAATATGCAAGATTCTAATGCTCTATTTATTCATGTGAGAGATTTTAACTATCCAATTGATTTTCAAAATGCTGAGAAGGTTGTATCAAGCAAGTCCATGGTTGAGAGGAATATAATAGAATCATGTTTCATTAAAAGCAGTTTTGAAAATGATATGAATATTTCTTTTGGTTTATATAAATTGGATTCATTTATAATTAATAAAATTTGGGAAGAATTTAATGATAAATTGGACTAATCTTAATTCTTGGGAAGAGTTTCAGGTCCTTTCTTATGTTCCTCTTCACAGAGTCGTGCGATGTTACGCTACTGTGAGGTGTAGTCTTTGTTAGTGTGATGTGACTGTGAGGTGTAGTCTTGCCCCTTATATAAGTCCTCTTGTCATGTTTCCTTTTATAGTTCCTTGATAATGTGAGTAGTCACGAAAGCGCTTGGAATTCCTCTATTTTTCATAGTGGTTGTCTTGCAAAAAATATATATATATATATATATATATATATATATATATATATATATATATATATATATATATATATATATATATATATATACAGTGGACCCCGAGTTTCGTAAAAACTTCACTCCTGAAGTCTGCTCAAGTGCCATTACCGAACGAATTTACTCCCTTAAGGAAAAATTTCACGTAGGTTAGTCTATTTCAGACCCCCAAAAATACACTTCCACAAGAACTTACAAAATTATACTTACATAATTGCACGATTTCCGGGGTATTCGTTAACCGAGGGTCCACTGTATATATAAATATATATATATATATATATATATATATATATATATATATATATATATATATATATATATATATATATATATATATATATATATATATATATATATCGTGCCGATTAGGTAAAACTGGTCAATTAGCAAGAACTCATCTAAAATTAAGTCCTTTCTAAAATGTTCTCTTATACGTTTAAATATATATTTTTCATTTATGTTAATGTAAGAATTTATAATTTTGTACCAAGAGAAACTTTGAAAACCTACCTAACCTTATTACAACAAGAGCAATTTAATTTAGCCTAACCCAACTAAATATATTTTAGATACGTTAACATTAATTTAATAATAAACAAACACAATTAAATATATTTTTTCGTTACGTTCAGAATGATTTTGGCGAAATTATTGCATACACAAATTTTCACTTGTCTTATATGGCAAGGTGAGCATTGCGATTTAAGCCAAAATCGCAAGATTTACCTAATCGGCACGACATATATATATATATATATATATATATATATATATATATATATATATATATATATATATATATATATATATATATATATATATATATATATAGCTACACTCCCAGTCAGACTAGGAGGCATTGGTGTCCGCAAGTCATCTCAGATTGCTCTACCTGCTTTCCTGTCTTCATGCATTGCATCCAGAGAGCTTGTAGCAGCAATTCTCCCTGAACATCTTAGGGACACGATTGGAATCCATGACCAAAAGTTCGTTGATGGAGCCAGGATCTGGGATAACCTAACAGGCTCTGAAACCAGGCCTGCTATCCCCAACAACTACAAACAGTCGCACTGGGATGGCCCAATAGTAGAGAATATAGTCTCAGCAATGCTTCAGAGTGTGTCAGGGAAGGATAGAGCCCGCCTCCTTGCAGTGAGAGCTCCTCATGCAGGGGACTTTCTTTTGGCTGTTCCCAACTCCAGCCTTGGCACACGCCTCGACCCACAGACCATCCGCATTGGTGTTGCCCTTCGACTTGCCGCCCCTATTCTCGCCGAACACAGGTGTATTTGTGGCAGTGAAGCAGCAGACCGATTCGGGTACCATGGTCTTGTGTGTCGTAAATCCAAGGGAAAGATTGCAAGACATGAAGAGGTTAATAATATTATCAAGAGGAGCCTCACAACAGCCGGATGCCCAGCAGTAAGGGAGCCACCCCAACTATGCAGATCTGATGGCAGCCAAAAGCGTCCAGATGGTATCACCCTTCAAGCCTGGACAGACGGCAAGCAGGTGGTGTGGGACTACACATGTGCATCTACCTTGGCTGATACCTATCTCCAATACTCCAGGGAGGAAGGAGGGGCAGCTGCCACCTTCAGCGAGTCCCAAAAGTCGAGAAAATATGGAGAACTTGCCCATCATTATATGTTTGTTCCCATAGGCTCAGATACCCTTGGCTAATGGGAAAAGAGTGCATCTAAGTTCCTCAAGGAGCTGGGCAAAAGACTCAACAGGGTAACTAGGGATCCCAGGGCAGCTAGTTTTCTGTTCCAGCGACTCAGCGTTGCTGTTCAGAGGGGTAATGCATGCTGTATTCTGGGCACGCGCCACAGCTCTGAGGAGCTGGATGAGATTTTCGCATTATAATCAGTGACAAACATGTAACAATATGTACTAGACATGTATCTCTCACACCTCGTGTACTGTATATGCCATCTTTATATCAACAATGTATCTCTTAAATCTTTTGTACCATATTATGTAATAAAATATGCCTATTGGTAAAAAAAAAAAAAAGATGGGGTGGTAGGAGAAGTGGAATATTCAAATGGCATCAGGAAGAAATCCAAATATTCTTCCTTGAAGCCTTATATATATATATATATATATATATATATATATATATATATATATATATATATATATATATATATATATATATATATATATATATATATATATAAGTACAAGGTGAGAGATAATGTCTAGTACATATTGTTACATCTTTATATATATATACACATACATACATTAAGTTCTGTGTCATTTGTGAAACTAGTAAAATTGGTGCAGCTAGCATCAACAGCCTGACTGATCAGGCTCTCTCAGTAGGATATGATCTGTGACCGGGCCATGGGGACGAGTATTGCGTGAACTATCTATAATAACCTGTATAAAGTTGAGTTGACAGCCGAGACCTGGTCCCTGCAACCAGGTGTTGGTGAGTGTCAGCCTTATAGAGGGTTGCTTCTTCACTTATAAAGAATAAAACTGCACAACACCACCGCTACTGCAATAACTCGCACAACACCACCGCTACTGCAATAACTCGCACAACACCACCGCTACTGCAATAACTCGCACAACACCACCGCTACTGCAATAACTCGCACAACACCACCGCTACTGCAATAACTCGCACAACACCACCGCTACTGCAATAACTCCGCACAACACCACCGCTACTGCAATAACTCGCACAACACCACCGCTACTGCAATAACTCGCACAACACCACCGCTACTGCAATAACTCGCACAACACCACCGCTACTGCAATAACTCGCACAACACCACCGCTACTGCAATAACTCGCACAACACCTACCGCTACTGCAATAACTCGCACAACACCACCGCTACTGCAATAACTCGCACAACACCACCGCTACTGCAATAACTCGCACAACACCACCGCTACTGCAATAACTCGCACAACACCACCGCTACTGCAATAACTCGCACAACACCACCGCTACTGCAATAACCGCACAACACCACCGCTACTGCAATAACTCGCACAACACCACCGCTACTGCAATAACTCGCACAACACCACCGCTACTGCAATAACTCGCACAACACCACCGCTACTGCAATAACTCGCACAACACCACCGCTACTGCAATAACTCGCACAACACCACCGCTACTGCAATAACTCGCACAACACCACCGCTACTGCAATAACTCGCACAACACCACCGCTACTGCAATAACTCGCACAACACCACCGCTACTGCAATAACTCGCACAACACCACCGCTACTGCAATAACTCGCACAACACCACCGCTACTGCAATAACTCGCACAACACCACCGCTACTGCAATAACTCGCACAACACCACCGCTACTGCAATAACTCGCACAACACCACCGCTACTGCAATAACTCGCACAACACCACCGCTACTGCAATAACTCGCACAACACCACCGCTACTGCAATAACTCGCACAACACCACCGCTACTGCAATAACTCGCACAACACCACCGCTACTGCAATAACTCGCACAACACCACCGCTACTGCAATAACTCGCACAACACCACCGCTACTGCAATAACTCGCACAACACCACCGCTCTGAATACTGCACAACACCACCGCTCGCAATAACTCGCACAACACCACCGCTACTGCAATAACTCGCACAACACCACCGCTACTGCAATAACTCGCACAACACCACCGCTACTGCAATAACTCGCACAACACCACCGCTACTGCAATAACTCGCACAACACCACCGCTACTGCAATAACTCGCACAACACCACCGCTACTGCAATAACCCGCACAACACCACCGCTACTGCAATAACTCGCACAACACCACCGCTACTGCAATAACCGCACAACACCACCGCTACTGCAATAACCGCACAACACCACCGCTACTGCAATAACCCGCACAACACCACCGCTACTGCAATAACCCGCACAACACCACCGCTACTGTAATAACTCGCACAATACCACTGATGGTGGTGGTGTTGGCAGCTGGTTAATGTGTCTACACACTTATGGTGGTGGTGTTGGCAGCTGGTTAATGTGTCTACACACTGATTGTGGTGGTGTTGGCAGCTGGTTAATGTGTCTACACACTGATGGTGGTGGTGTTGGCAGCTGGTTAATGTGTCTACACACTTATGGTGGTGGTGTTGGCAGCTGGTTAATGTGTCTACACACTGATGGTGGTGGTGTTGGCAGCTGGTTAATGTGGCTACACACTGATGGTGGTGGTGTTGGCAGCTGGTTAATGTGTCTACACACTGATGGCACAAACTGTAGGAAGGTGGGAAGGATGGAAGTGGGAAAGGAATGGATTGTGAGGGAGGATATTGGACATGGAATTCTCTAACAACTGATGTCCACTTTTTGTGTGTTGGGATATTGTGTGAGCATCATGTAGGCACGTGGGTCCCCTGCCTCCTGCCTCGCAGGTGGTGGTCGGATCAGTGGTCCAAGGTGCGGCGGGCCAGGTGGTGGCTGGACTAATGTTGAGGGCAGTGGTCCAGCGCCACACGACAAAAGTGACTGTGGTTATGAGCCGCTGGTGGTCATTGTGAGATGGAGGGGAAGGTTGACCAGCCCAGGCTGATGCCTCACTGACCACTTTACTCCATGCCACGTGCAACCCAGCCTGCCACGTGCAACCCAGCCTGCCACGTGCAACCCAGCCTGCCACGTGCAACCCAGCCTGCCACGTGCAACCCAGCCTGCCACGTGCAACCCAGCCTGCCACGTGCAACCCAGCCTGCCACGTGCAACCCTGCCTGCCACGTGCAACCCAGCCTGCCACGTGCAACCCAGCCTGCCACGTGCAACCCTGCCTGCCTCCTGCCACGTGCAACCCTGTCTGCCTCCTGCTACGTGCAACCCTGCCTGCCTCTTGCCTGAAGTATACCTGAAAAATGCGTTTAGGGGTCACCGCCCCCACGACACAGTCGCAGACCAGTCCTCTTGGTTGATCAAGGCCTGGTCAAGCAGGCTCTTACTACTGGGCACACGCACCACAGCCCAGCTGATCAGTAAATGACTTGAGGAGCTTATAAAGTTCCTCTTGAAAACGGCCAAGGTGTCTGATGGTAATCTCTCTCTTGTATGAAGTGAGGGTGTTGAAAAGTCTTGGGCCCCTTGCACTTATTGTATTATCTCAGTGTACTCAAGTCACCCCCGTTTTTCATTGAGGGGTATTTTGTATCGTGTGTCCAAACTCTTGCATTCGTAGGGAGTGATTTCTTCGTAGAAATTCAGAACCAGTCACCCTAGGACTTTCAGGATGTAAACTATGATGAATCTTTCTCGGCAGCATTCTCAAGAAGGCAGGTCAAGGGACTTGATACGTTCCCAGTAATTTAGTGATTGACTGAATTTGTATCTACATTGAAGGTTGTCTGTACATTCTTTAGATCTGCCATAAAAATATATTGCAGCCTAGAGACAACAAGTGACAAGGAGAACCCTGTTTTTTAAGGTTCTTGTTATTTATTCTATTATATTCCTCGCAGTTGTGACCGTCACACTGTTGTTATCCTTGTTGTGATCACTCTTAGGTCCTTCATATTATTTTTTTGCTCTATTGTGTGGTTAGAGTTGTATACTCCATTCTGGGTTAGAGTTGTATACTCCATTCTGGGTTAGAGTTGTATACTCCATTCTGGGTTAGAGTTGTATACTCCATTCTGGTTAGAGTTGTATACTCCATTCTGGGTTAGAGTTGTATACTCCATTCTGGGTTAGAGTTGTATACTCCATTCTGGGTTAGAGTTGTATACTCCATTCTGGGTTAGAGTTGTATACTCCATTCTGGGTTAGAGTTGTATACTCCATTCTGGGTTAGAGTTGTATACTCCATTCTGGGTTAGAGTTGTATACTCCATTCTGGGTTAGAGTTGTATACTCCATTCTGGGTTAGAGTTGTATACTCCATTCTGGTTAGAGTTGTATACTCCATTCTGGTTAGAGTTGTATACTCCATTCTGGGTTAGAGTTGTATACTCCATTCTGGGTTAGAGTTGTATACTCCATTCTGGGTTAGAGTTGTATATTCCATTCTGGTTTTTTACTTGTTTTTCATAGTGGAGTAACTGGAATTTTTCCTCATTGAACATAAAAGTCTTCAAAATGTCATGAAATAGAACTTAAGGAACACATGAATGATATAATAGGAATTATGCGTGTGTTGCAGGGGTCGATTCTCAGCTCTTGGCTCCGCCTCTGCTGATCGCTGCTAGGACCACTCTCTGCTCCAAGAGCTTTATCGTACCTCTTCTTTAAGTTATGTATGGATCTTGCCTCCACTACAACACACTAGATTGTCCCACTTCCTGACAACTCTGTGACTGAAGAAATACTTCCTAACATCCCTGTGAATCATCTGAGTTTTCAACTTCCAACTGTGACCCCTTGTTGCTGTGTCCCATCTCTGGAACATCCTGTCTCTGTCCACCTTATCTATTCCACGTGTGTGAGTATGTGCGTGTGTGTGTGTGTACTCACCTAGTTGTTGTTGTGGTTGCAGGGGTCGAGACATAGCTCCTGGCCCCGCCTCTTCACTGGCCGCTACTGGGTCACTCTCCCTGCGCCATGAGCTTTATCATACCTCATCTTAAAGCTGTGTATGGAACCTGCCTCCACTACATCGCTTCCCAAGCTATTCCACTTCCCGACCACTCTGTGACTGAAGAAATATTTCCTAACATCCCTGTGATTCATCTGAGTCTACAAGGTGTGTGTGTGTGTGTGTGTAGCTTGTGTTAGATGGGTGTGTGTGTGTGTAGCTTGTGTTAGATGGTGTGTGTGTGTGTAGCTTGTGTTAGATGGTGTGTGTGTGTGTGTAGCTTGTGTTAGATGGTGTGTGTGTGTGTAGCTTGTGTTAGATGGTGTGTGTGTGTGTAGCTTGTGTTAGGTGGTGTGTGTGTGTGTGTGTGTGTGTGTGTAGCTTGTGTTAGATGGTGTGTGTGTGTGTAACTTGTGTTAGGTGGTGTGTGTGTGTGTGTACTCACCTAATTGTGGTTGCAGGGGTCGAAACTTAGCTCCTGGCCCCGCCTCTTCACTGACCGCTACTAAGTCCTCTCTCTCCCTGCTCCATGAGCTTTATCATACCTCGTCTTAAAGCTATGTATGGATCCTCCCTCCACTACATCACTTGCTAGACTATTCCACTTCCTGACAACTCTATGACATAAAAAATACTTCCTAACATCCCTTTGACTCATCTGAGTATTCAACTTCCAATTGTGACCCCTTGTTTCTGTGTCCAATCTCTGGAACATCCTGTCTCTGTCCACCTTATCTAGTCCACGCAGTATTTTATATGTCGTTATCATGTCTTCCCTAACCCTCCTGTCCTCCAGTGTCGTCAGGCCGTTTTCCCTTAACCTTTCTTCATAGTACATTCCCCTTAGCTCCGGGACTAACCTTGTTGCAAACCTTTGCACCTTCTCTAATTTCTTGACGTGCTTGACCAGGTGTGGCTTCTAAACTGGTGCTGCATAGTGCACACTCCAATATGGGCCTGACGTACACAGTGTACAGTGTCTTGAACGATTCCTTACTGAGGTATCGGAACGCTATTTTCAGGGTTGCCAGGCGCCCATATGCTTCACCAGTTATCTGGTTGATGTGTGCTTCCGGAGACGTGCTCGGTGTTATACTCACCCCAAGATCTTTCTCCTTGAGCGAGGTTCGCAGTCTTTGGCCACCTAGCCTATACTCTGCGGTCATCTTTGCCCTTCCCCGATCTTCATGACTTTGCATTTAGCAGGGTTAAATTCGAGAAGCCAGTTGCTGGACCAGGTGTCCAGCCTGTCCAAGTCTCTTTGTAGTCCTGCCTGATCCTCATCTGATTTAATTCTCCTCAATAACTTCACATCATGTGCGAACAGGGACACTTCTGAGTCTATCCCTTCCATCATGTCATTCACATATACCCAAAATATCACTGGTCCTAGGACTGACCCCTGTGGGACCTCGCTCGTCACAGGCGCCCACTGCGATACCTCATCACGTTGCCTCCCTGTCAGGTAGTCAGGTATTCTCTGATCCGTTGCAGTGCCTTTCCTGTTATACACACATGATCCTCTAACTTCTGCACTAATCTCTTGTGAGGAACTGTATCGAAGGCTTTCTTGCAGTCCAAGAAAAAGCAGTCATCCCACCCCTCTCTTTCGTGTCTTACCTCTGTTACCTTGTCATAAAACTCCAGGAGGTTTGTGACACAGGATTTGACTTCCATGAATCCGTGCTGGTTGTCGTTTATAATCTTGTTCCGTTCCAGGTGCTCCACCACTCTCCTCCTGATAATCTTCTCCATGTGTGTGTGTATAGCTTGTGTTGGGTGGTGTGTGTGTGTGTGTGCGTGTGTATAGCTTGTGTTGGGTGGTGTGTGTGTGTTTAGCTTGTGTTGGTGTGTGGTGTGTGTATAGCTTGTGTTGGGTGGTGTGTGTGTGTGTGTGTAGCTTGTGTTGGGTGGTGGTGTGTGTAGCTTGTGTTGGGTGGTGTGTGTGTGTGTGTGTGTGTGTGTGTGTGTGTGTGTGTGTAGCTTGTGTTGGGTGTGTGTGTGTGTAGGTGTGTGTGTGTGTAGCTTGTGTTGGGTGGTGTGTGTGTGTGTGTTGTGGTAGTGTGTGTGTAGGTGTGTGTGTGTAGCTTGTGTTGGGTGGTGTGTGTGTGTGTGTGTGTGTGTGTGTGTGTGTAGCTTGTGTTGGGTGGTGTGTGTAGTTTGTGTTAGGTGGTGTGTGATTGACTTCATTATGGGAGATAGTGTTATCTGATGGTGGTCGATGTTAAGGACGTACCTCCTCTCTCTTGCTCCTTCTCTACGTCCTTCCTTTTCCTCTTCCTCTTTTCCCCTCTAATCCTACCTTTCTTTTCCTCTTCCTCTTTTCCCCTCTAATCCTATCTTCCTTTCCAGGTATAATTTTTCTTGTTTACGGTGCAAGTAGTACAGGTCAGTTGGCTTCAAATGCTCCCAGTAATTAAGACGCTTGTCTCAACTTTTATGTGCAGGAAAGACGGTAAGATATGGGTCGTTTATTGGACTCAGTCAGTAAAGTCAGTAAGACGACTAAACTACTGGGAACACCTCAAAGCACTTAGAATGTACAATAAGAACAAAGATGAGAGAGATCGGATAATGAATACATGGAAGATGCATAACATCTTATTGGACTTCCATAACATCTTATTGGACTTCCATAACATCTTATTGGACTTCCATAACATCTTATTGGACTTCCATAACGTCTTATTGGACTTCCATAACATCTTATTGGACTTCCATAACATCTTATTGGACTTCCATAACATCTTATTGGACTGCCATAACGTCTTATTGGACTTCCATAACATCTTATTGGACTTCCATAACATCTTATTGGACTTCCATAACGTCTTATTGGACTGTCATAACGTCTTATTGGACTTCCATAACATCTTATTGGACTGCCATAACGTCTTATTGGACTGTCATAACGTCTTATTGGACTGCCATAACGTCTTATTGGACTGCCATAACATCTTATTGGACTTCCATAACATCTTATTGGACTGTCATAACGTCTTATTGGACTGCCATAACGTCTTATTGGACTTCCATAACATCTTATTGGACTTCCATAACATCTTATTGGACTTCCATAACATCTTATTGGACTGCCATAACGTCTTATTGGACTTCCATAACATCTTATTGGACTTCCATAACATCTTATTGGACTGTCATAACGTCTTATTGGACTTCCATAACGTCTTATTGGACTGCCATAACGTCTTATTGGACTGCCATAACGTCTTATTGGACTTCCATAACATCTTATTGGACTTCCATAACATCTTATTGGACTGCCATAACGTCTTATTGGACTGTCATAACGTCTTATTGGACTGCCATAACGTCTTATTGGACTGCCATAACATCTTATTGGACTGCCATAACGTCTTATTGGACTTCCATAACGTCTTATTGGACTGCCATAACATCTTATTGGACTGTCATAACATCTTATTGGACTTCCATAACGTCTTATTGGACTGTCATAACGTCTTATTGGACTGTCATAACATCTTATTGGACTGCCATAACGTCTTATTGGACTGTCATAACGTCTTATTGGACTGCCATAACGTCTTATTGGACTTCCATAACGTCTTATTGGACTGCCATAACATCTTATTGGACTTCCATAACGTCTTATTGGACTGTCATAACGTCTTATTGGACTTCCATAACATCTTATTGGACTTCCATAACGTCTTATTGGACTGTCATAACGTCTTATTGGACTGCCATAACGTCTTATTGGACTTCCATAACATCTTATTGGACTTCCATAACGTCTTATTGGACTGTCATAACGTCTTATTGGACTGCCATAACATCTTATTGGACTTCCATAACATCTTATTGGACTGCCATAACGTCTTATTGGACTGCCATAACGTCTTATTGGACTGCCATAACGTCTTATTGGACTGCCATAACGTCTTATTGGACTGCCATAACGTCTTATTGGACTTCCATAACATCTTATTGGACTTCCATAACATCTTATTGGACTTCCATAAGATCTTATTGGATTTCCATAACATCTTATTGGACTTCCATAACATCTTATTGGACTTCCATAACATCTTATTGGACTTCCATAACATCTTATTGGACTTCCGTAACATCTTATTGGACTGGAGTGAATGATGTGTGAATAATAAACCCAGTGGTCTACCTACCTGGAGGGGAAACACCTGTGGTCTAGGAGAGAGGGAGTGAGTTGTAGTATACACAGATTTTGCAAAAGCCTTTGACAAGTGGTGTAATAGCGCACAAAAATGCGTGCTAAAGGAACAACTGGATAAGTGAGCTGATGTATCTTTAACTTATTAGCCAATAAAGCACTAAGAGTAATAATAAAGTCAAGTTAGTGGCTGCACCAGTGAAAATTTCTGTTCTACAGGGTGCAGTACTGTCTCCATCGTTTTTCTCATCCTCATATAAACCATAGCACTGTGTCATCTATAGAGGACACTAAATCTTCAAGCGGATATAAACAAAGTTTTCCAGTGAGATGCAGAAAATTATATGAAATTCAGTAAGGACAAATTCCAGCTACTCCGTTATGGAAAACTTGAGAATTAAAAACCAGAACGGATTATCAAATGAATTGTAACCACATAATAGAACAAGAAATTAATGTGAAATTACCTTGAAGGACCACAACAGTGGCATTATCACAACTGTAAGGAAAATGATTGGATGCTTAATCTTCAAAACAAGGAACAACAACCCAGTGATGATCCTCTTCAAATTACTTGTTTTATCTAGGCTGTAATACTGCTGTACACTAACAGCCTCTCTCAAGGCAGTTTTTTTAAGGCAGGTGAAATTGCAAATCTGAAGAATGTACTCAGGATCTTCACTGCTAGTATAAGTTTCAGTAAAACACCTCAGTTACTGGGAATGTTTGAAGTCCCTTGACTTGTACTCCCTAGTGTTCAGGAGGGAAAGTTACATCATAATTTACATTTGGAAAATCCTAGATGGACTAGTCCCAAATCTGTACACAGAAATCACTCCCTGTTAATGCAAAAGACTCGGCAGACGGTGCAACATTTCCCCAATGGAAGGCAGAGGTCCAAGACCGTTCAACAGCCTCCCATCATACTTATGGGGATTAATAATAAACTTTGTCTTCAAGAGGGAACCGTACAGATACTTAAAGTCAGTGCCTGACCTGCTGGGTTGTGATTCCTATGTTGGATTGCGTGTGGCCAGCCGTAACAGCTTGGTTGATTAAGCTCTGAGCCACCTTGGGCCTAGTCATGGACCGGGCCGCGGGGGCCTCCAGATAGTCTCTAAATAGGTAGATTGCGGAAGAGAGGGAGGGATGGAAACTGGAAGAGGGGGGCAGGTTACGGGCAGGAGGGAGTATCATTTTGGGAGGGAGGGACAGATTGCGTACGGGAGGGAGGGACAGATTGCGGGAGGGGGAGGCAAGTTGAAAGAGTGAGAAGGGGGAGGAAGAGAGTGGGTGCGGGAGGGGGAGAGAAGAACTAGGGGAAGGGGCAGTATTAATGTAGTTTTATCATAAGTTTGTGTATGATATGAGAGTTGGTGTGGCGGGCGACCTGCCGCCACGTACCTCCCCTCGTCTCACCTCCACCAAGCTTGTTATAACCCACCTATAACGTACATCTCTTTAATCCCTCCCTCCCACACACTAATCAACCCCACCTCTCTCCCCTTACTTATGTTATATTTTTCATATTGTGTTCAGTTGGTTGCCTACTGTGTGTCTTGGGCTGATCCATATATCGAGGGTCTACAGTATGTTCCACACTGAAGTCAGTTGGGGTAACTGGACAAGAATTTAGATTTAACCGTATTTCACTTGTGAACGTTATACATGACTAATGGTGGTGATTAATGTATTACTAACATTTTAACATATGGTTGTTTAAGTCATAATGTGTTTCTTTAGTCAGAGTATAGTTGAAAAGTAGATAGTATGGAGACTTAAGGAGAGTGAGTGCGTGTACTCTGAGCTACAAGAGTAACGCCTCCCTGACGCTCAACTCCACCACGTAGGTGTGTACACAGTGAACCCAACAAGCTGCACCAACTCTCTTATTCCTCACTCAATACGGTTCACAAGTTGTTCTTGATGCCTGTCCATGGTACACTGTAATGTTTTCTTCTCTAACAGCATTGTTAGTATTTTCTTTGTGTCAAAAACATACAAGATGGCAAAGTATATCTCACACTTTTACTCTCATTAACTTTACTTTCACTCTGCTGTTTCATAATTGTGTGACCTGTAATACAATATTTCCATTATATTGTACCAACATCCGTGGTCCCAGACAAACCAACATCCGTGGTCCCAGACAAACCAACATCCGTGGTCCCAGACAAACCAACATCCGTGGTCCCAGACAAACCAACATCCGTGGTCCCAGACAAACCAACATCCGTGGTCCCAGACAAACCAACATCCGTGGTCCCAGGCAAACCAACATCCGTGGTCCCAAACCAACATCCGTGGTCCCATACAAACCAACATCCGTGGTCCCAGACAAACCAACATCCGTGGTCCCAGACAAACCAACATCCGGGGTCCCAGACAAACCAGCGTCCGTGGTCTCAGACAAACCAACATCCGTTGTCCCAGACAAACCAATATCCGTGGTCCCAGACAAACCAACATCCGTTTTCTCAGACAAACCAACATCCGTGGTCCCAGACAATCCACATTTTAAAGGTCAGCAATTTCACCCGCCTTGAAGGGTGCAGTTAGTGTGCAGTAATATTCCAGCCTAGATAGAACAAGCGATCTGTAAAGTGTCAACATGGGCTTGGCATCCCTTGTTTTGAAGGTTCTCATTATCCATCCTTTCATTTTTCTAGCAGATGGGATTGCTACGGTGTTATGGTCCTTGAAGGTGAGATCCTCTGACATGATCACTCCCAGGTTTTTGACATTAGTTTTTCGCTCTATTGTGTGGTTGGAATTAGTTTTGTACTCCGATGAGATTTTAAGTTCCTCACGTTTTCCGTATCTGAGTATTTGAAATTTCTCATCATTGAACTTCATATTGTTTTCTGCAGCCCATTTAAAGATTTGGTTGATGTACTCTTGGAGTCTTGCAGTGTCTTCAAAGGAGGACACTTTCATGCAAATTCGGGTGTCATCTGCAAAGGAAGACACGGCACTGTGGCTTATATCCCTGTCTATGTCCGATATGAGGATGAGGAACAGGATGGGAGTGAATACTGTGCCTTGTGGAACAGAGCTTTTCACAGTAGCTGCCTCAGACTTTACTCTGTTGACTACTACTCTTTGTGTTCTACTGTTAGGAAATTATAGATCCATCTACCAACTTTTCCTGTTATTCCTTTATCACGCATTTTGTGTGTTATTACACCATGTGGTCACACTTGTCAAAGGCTTTTGCAAAGTCTGTGTATATAACATCTGCATTCTGTTTGTCTTCTAGAGCATCCGGGACCTTGTCGTAGTGGTCTAGTAGTTGGGACAGACAGGAGCTACCTGCTTTAAACCCATGCTGCCCTGGGTTGTGCAATTGATGGGTATCAAGATGAGTGGCGATCTTGCTTCTTAGAACCCTTTCAAAGATTTTTATGATATGTGACATTAGCGCTATTGGTCTGTAGTTCTTTGCTATTGCTTTACTGCCCCCTTTGTGGAGTGGGGCTATGTCTGTTGTTTTTAGTAGCTGCGGGACGATCCCAGTGTCCATGCTCCCTCTCCATAAGATGTTAAAAGCATGTGATAGGGGCTTCTTGCATTTCTTGATGAACACAGAGTTCCATGAGTCTGGGCCTGGAGCGGAGTGCATGGGCATGTCATTTATTGCCTTTTCGAATTCATTTGGCGTTAGGGTGATGTCAGATAGGCATGCGTCTGTCAAGTTCTGTGGCACTCTCATAAAAAATTAATTTAGGTCTTCGATTTTCAGTCTGGTTAGCGGCTCGCTAAAAACTTAGTCATACTGGGACTTAGTAACTCACTCATTTCCTTGCTGTCATCTGTGTAGGACCCATCTCGTTTTAGTAGGGACCCAATACTGGTTGTTGTTCTCGACTTTGATTTTTGCATAAGAAAAGAAATACTTTGGGTTTCTTTCGATTTCATTTATGGCTTTTAGTTCTTCCCTCGTTTCTTGATTCCTGTAAGATTCCTTTAGTTTTAATTCGATGTTTGCTATTTCTCTGACTAGTGTTTCCCTTCGTATTTCAGATATATTGGCCTCTTGTAGCCGCTCCGTTATTCTTTGCCTTCGCCTGTATAGGGAGCGCCTCTCTCTTTCTAGTTTGCATCTTCTCCTCATTTTCCTTAAGGGAATTTGCCTTAAGCAAACCTCAAGTGCCACAGAGTTAATTTGTTCTAGACATAGGTTAGGATCCGTGATGCTTAGTCTATCTTCCCAGTTTATATAATTTAGGACTTGGTTTACTTGGTCCCACCTTATGTTTTTGTTATTGAAGTTGAATTTGGAGAAGGCTCCCTCGCGGATGATCACATTTTGTTGACCTGGGGCTCCCTGCATGCATGTCTGAACCTCTATTATGTTGTGATCTGAGTATATTGTTTTTGATATGATGACATTTTATATCAGATCATCATTGTTGGTGAAGATGAGGTCCAGCGTATTCTCTAATCTTGTGGGCTCTACTATATGCTGGTTTAAGGTGAATTTGGTGCAGAGATTTAAAAGTTCATGTGTGTGCGAGTTTTCATCTGAGCTGCCTCCTGGTGTTATCTCTGCTACCACATTGTTTGCAATGCTCCTCCATTTTAGGTGCCTTAGGTTGAAATCCCCCAGGAGCAAGATGTTGGGGGCAGGAGCTGGAAGATTTTCCAGACAGTGGTCAATTTTTCAGAAGCTGTTCCTGGAATTGTTGGGACGTTGCATCCGGGGGCTTGTAGACAACCACGATGACCAGGTTTTGATTCTCGATCTTTATTGCTAATACTTCAACTACATCATTTGAGGCATTTAGTAGTTCTGAACATATAAGTGACACTGTGATGTGTGGATTGGTACACTGTGATGTGTGTGGTGGTACACTATGATGTGTGTATTGGTACACTGATGTGTGTGGTGGTACACTGTGATGTGTGGTGTGGTGGTACACTGTGATGTGTGGTGGTGGTCGTCGTACACTGATGTGTGGTGGTGATGGTACACTGTGATGTGTTGTGGTGGTGGTACATTGTGATGTGTGGTGGTGGTGGTATACTGTGATGTGTGGTGGTGGTGGTGGTACACTGTGATGTGTGGTGGTGGTGGTACACTGTGATGTGTGTGGTGGAGGTACCTTGTGATATGTGGTGGTGGTACACTGTGATATGTGGTGGTGGTGGTACACTGTGATGTGTGGTGGTGGTGGTATACTGTGATGTGTGGTGGTGGTGGTACACTGTGATGTGTGGTGGTGGTGGTATACTGTGATGTGTGGTGGTGGTGGTACACTGTGATGTGTGGTGGTGGTGGTACACTGGTGTGTGGTGGAGGTACACTGTGATATGTGTTGTGGTGGTACACTGTGATGTGTGTGGTGGTGGTACACTGTGATGTGTGGTGGTGGTACACTGTGATGTGTGGTGGTGGTACACTGTGATGTGTGGTGGTCATGGTACATTGTGATGTGTGGTGGTGGTGGTACACTGTGATGTATGTGGTGGTGATAGTACACTGTGATGTGTGGTGGTCATGGTACATTGTGATGTGTGGTGGTGGTGGTGGTGGTACACTGTGATGTGTGGTGGTGGTGGTACACTGTGTGGTTTTGATGGTACACTGTGATGTGTGGTTGTGATGGTACACTTTGATGCTTAGTGATGGTGGTACACTGATGTGTGGTGGTGGCAGTACACTGTCATGTGTGTGGTGGTACACTGATGTGTGGTGGTGCTACACTGTGATGTGTGGTGGTGATGGTACACTGTAATGTGTGGTTGTGAATGTTGAATATGATGTGTGGTGGTGGTACACAGTGATGTGTGGTGGTGATGGTACATTGATGTGGTGGTGTTGGTACACTGTGATGTGTGGTGTTACACTGTGATGTGTGGTGGTACACTGTGATGTGTGGTGGTGGCACACTGTGATGTGTTGTGATGGTACACTGTGATGTGTGGTGGTGGTACACTGATGTGTGGTGGTGGTGATACATTGTGATGTGTGGTGATGGTGCACTGTGATGTGTGTTGTGGTACACTGATGTGTGTGGTGTTATACTGTGATCTGTGATGTGTGGTGGTGGTGGTACACTGTGATGTGTGGTGGTGGTGGTACACTGTGATGTGTGGTGGTGGTGGTGGTGGTGGTACACTGATGTGTGGTGGTGATGGTACACTGTGATGTGTTGTGGTGGTGGTACATTGTGATGTGTGGTGGTGGTGGTACACTGTGATGTGTGGTGGTGGTGGTACATTGTGATGTGTGGTGGTGGTGGTGGTACATTGTGATGTGTGGTGGTGATGGTACACTGTGATGTGTGGTGGTGGTGGTACACTGTGATGTGTTGTGGTGGTGGTACATTGTGATGTGTGGTGGTGATGGTACACTGTGATGTGTTGTGGTGGTGGTACATTGTGATGTGTGGTGGTGATGGTACACTGTGATGTGTGGTGGTGATGGTACATTGTGATGTGTGGTGGTGGTGGTACACTGTGATGTGTGTGGTGGAGGTACACTGTGATATGTGTTGTGGTGGTACACTGTGATGTGTGTGGTGATGGTACACTGTGATGTGTGGTGGTGGTGGTGGTACACTGTGATGTGTGGTGGTGGTGGTACACTGTGATGTGTTGTGGTGGTACACTGTGATGTGTGGTGGTGGTACACTGTGATGTGTGGTGGTGATTTTACACTGTGATGCGTGGTGGTGGTACACTATGATGTGTGGTGGTGGTACACTGTGATGTGTGGTGGTCATGGTACACTGATGTGTGTGGTGGAGGTACACTGTGATGTGTGGTGGTGGTGGTGGTACACTGTCATGTGTGGTGGTCATGGTACACTGATGTGTGTGGTGGAGGTACACTGTGATATGTGGTGGTGGTACACTGTCATGTGTGGTGGTGGTGGTGTACTGTGATGTGTGGTGGTGGTGGTGTACTGTGATGTGTGGTGGTGGTGGTACACTGATGTGTTGTGGTGGTGGTACACTGTGATGTGTGGTGGTGGTGGTACACTATGATGTGTGGTGGTGGTGGTACACTATGATGTGTGGTGGTGGTGGTACACTGATGTGTTGTGGTGGTGGTACACTGTGATGTGTGGTGGTGGTGGTACACTGTGATGTGTGGTGGTGGTGGTACACTGTGATGTATGTGGTGGTGATAGTACACTGATGTGTGGTGGTGATTTTACACTGCGATGTGTAGTGGTGGTGGTGGTACACTGTCATGTGTGGTGGTCATGGTACACTGATGTGTGTGGTGGTGGTACACTGTGATGTGTGGTGGTGGTACACTGTGATGTGTGGTGGTGGTGGTGGTGTACTGTGATGTGTGGTGGTAGTGGTACACTGATGTGTGGTGGTGGTACACTGTGATGTGTGGTGGTGGTACACTGTGATGTGTGGTGGTGGTACACTGTGATGTGTGTTGTGGTTTACTGTGATGTGTGGTGGTGGTGACGCACTGTGATGTGTGGTGGTGATGTGGTACACTGTGATGTGTGGTGGTGATGGTACACTTTGATGTTTGATGGTACGTGTAGCAATATACAGTTATTCCTCAGAGACTGAAGGCGGTACTTCCTAACATTTCTGTCTTATGTGTGTCTTCAGCTGCCATCTATATCTACTGGACTCCTCTCCTTGCATCTTGGTCAAATTATAAAAAGAGGAAATGAGAAACACTGCATCAGTCCTGGTGCATTCTAGGCAGGTACACTGCCTAGTATGGGGATGATCATGTCTCCCTGAACATCATCTGTTGTTGTGTTTCAAGGTTATATTCATTATTTTCTCGTAGTTCATTTCCTGCAGTCGTGGCACCAGTCTCGTGGCCACAACTGGCCACGAGACTGGTGCCACGACCCAAGATGGGTCTAATGTAATATCCTATATTAATGTTATTATCTATTATGAGTGCTATTGTCACATATTGGCAACCTCTTTAGTCTTCTGTTTTTGTCCTTGTATTATGTTGCATTGATAAAGCCACTGGTTGGCGAAACGTTTACGATATTCTAATGTATGTGTTACTTAAAGCAGTGTTTCGCAAGTGCTGGGCCGCGAGCTGCCATTCATTGTTTCGCAAGTGCTGGGCCGCGAGCTGACATTCATTGTTTCCCAAGTGCTGGGCCGCGAGCTGCCATTCATTGTTTCCCAAGTGCTGGGCCGCGAGCTGCCATTCATTGTTTCGCAAGTGCTGGGCCGCGAGCTGCCATTCATTGTTTCGCAAGTGCTGGGCCGCGAGCTGCCATTCATTGTTTCCCAAGTGCTGGGCCGCGAGCTGCCATTCATTGTTTCGCAAGTGCTGGGCCGCGAGCTGCCATTCATTGTTTCGCAAGTGCTGGGCCGCGAGCTGCCATTCATAAGAACATAAGAAAGAAGGAACACTGCAGCAGGCCTACTGGCCCATGCGAGGCAGGTCCAAGTCTCCCACCGGCTTAAGCCAATGCCCCGACCCAGCCAGGTCAGGTTACATTCACTTAAGGAAGGAGCACGGCATCTGACCTAGTAGCACAAGCTAGTCAGGTACAACTCACACCCACCCGCACCCACTCATATATTTATCTAGCCTATTTTTAAAACTACACAACGTTTTAGCCTCTATAACTGTACTCGGGAGTTTGTTCCACTCATCCACAACTCTATTACTAAACCAATGCTTTCCTATATCCCTTCTGAATCTGAATTTATCCAACTTAAAGCCATTGCTTCGAGTCCTGTCAATACAAGATATTTTTAGCACGCTATTTACATCCCCTTTATTTATTCCTGTTTTCCATTTATATACCTCAATCATATCCCCCCTAATTCTACGCCTTTCTAGAGAGTGCAGATTCAGGGCCCTCAGTCTATCCTCATAGGGAAGATTTCTGATACATGGAATCAACTTAGTCATCCTCCTTTGTACATTTTCCAGAGCATTTATATCCATTCTGTAATACGGTGACCAAAACTGTGCAGCATAATCTAGATGAGGCCTAACCAAGGATATATAGAGTTGAAGAACAACCTGAGGACTCCTATTATTTATGCTTCTTGATATGAAGCCAAGGATTCTGTTCGCTTTATTGCGAACACTTATGCACTGCTGTCTTGGTTTTAGATTACTGCTAACCAGAACTCCTAAATCCTTTTCGCAATCAGTATTTAGTTTATATGTGGCATGGTTATTGTCCTGTCCAATATTTAGAACTTTGCATTTATCTATATTAAACTGCATCTGCCACTTCTCCGACCACTGCATCAGTCTATTCAAATCTTCCTGGAGTGCTCTAATGTCCTCATTTGAATGAATTGGACGGCTTATTTTGGTGTCATCGGCAAACTTGCTTATGTCGCTATTTATTCCCTCATCTATGTCGTTTATGTAGATTGTGAACAACAAGGGGCCCAATACTGACCCCTGTGGAACACTACTTGTGACGCTTCCCCACTCATTGTTTCGCAAGTGCTGGGCCGCGAGCTGCCATTCATTGCGCTACATACACGTCACGTGAACATTATTTCTCAGAACATATTTGTATTATTTTTCCATGAGGAAATGTTAGTGAGTCATTGTGACTATGATGGTCGTACTATTCTCACTTTCTTGCGCACTAATTATCCCTCAGTACTATTTGAACGTAATGTATTTAAGACAAAACACAAAAGAAATATCGAATTTTTTTTCCAGATTCATAAATGGTCTGGAAAACTATTTTACTTTGATATTTTTTAACATTTTCATTATAAAGCTGTTTCTTTTGTGACAGAAAAATATAATTTACTTTATTTCTGTTTTTCTTATTTGTCATTTTTTGGGGATGGATTATGAATAGCTTTTATAAACCTTTGACAGGTTTCGAAAGCTTTTCTATTCTCGCAGCCCTACCCTGGGCCAGGCTTATCTGGTGCCTGCCTGGTCAACCAGATTGTTGCTGCTGACACTTTGCTGGTCTACATAATCACCAGATATAGGGAGACCTCGTTTAAATTGGTGTTCAAGGTGATTTCTCACCATGTTGGAACACCATGTTGATCCCTCACCATGTTGATCCTTCACCATGTTGGAACACCATGTTGATCCTTCACCATGTTGGAACACCATGTTGATCCTTCACCATGTTGGAACACCATGTTGATCCTTCACCATGTTGGAACACCATGTTGATCCTTCACCATGTTGGAACACCTTGTTGATCCCTCACCATGTTGATCCTTCACCATGTTGATCCTTCACCATGTTGGAGCACCATGTTGATCCTTCACCATGTTGGAACACCATGTTGATCCCTCACCATGTTGATCCTTCACCATGTTGGAACACCATGTTGATCCTTCACCATGTTGGAACACCATGTTGATCCTTCACCATGTTGGAACACCATGTTGATCCCTCACCATGTTGGAACACCATGTTGATCCCTCACCATGTTGATCCTTCACCATGTTGGAACACCATGTTGATCCCTCACCATGTTGATCCTTCACCATGTTGGAACACCATGTTGATCCCTCACCATGTTGGAACACCATGTTGGAACACCATGTTGATCCTTCACCATGTTGGAACACCATGTTGATCACTCACCATGTTGGAACACCATGTTGATCCCTCACCATGTTGGAACACCATGTTGATCCTTCACCATGTTGGAACACCATGTTGATCCTTCACCATGTTGGAACACCATGTTGATCCTTCACCATGTTGGAACACCATGTTGATCCTTCACCATGTTGGAACACCATGTTGATCCTTCACCATGTTGGAACACCTTGTTGATCCCTCACCATGTTGGAACACCATGTTGATTCTTCACCATGTTGGAACACCATGTTGATCCTTCACCATGTTGGAACACCATGTTGATCCTTCACCATGTTGGAACACCTTGTTGATCCCTCACCATGTTGGAACACCATGTTGATCCTTCACCATGTTGGAACACCATGTTGATCCCTCACCATGTTGGAACACCATGTTGATCCCTCACCATGTTGGAACACCTTGTTGATCCCTCACCATGTTGGAACACCATGTTGATCCCTCACCATGTTGGAACACCTTGTTGATCCCTCACCATGTTGGAACACCTTGTTGATCCCTCACCATGTTGGAACACCAAAATGATCCCTCACCATGTTGGAACACCAAAATGATCCCTCACCATGTTGGAACACCAAGATGATCCCTCACCATGTTGGAACACCCACCAAGGTGATCCCTCACCATGTTGGAACACCAAGGTGATCCTTCATTATGTTGGAACACCAAGATGATCCCTCACTATGTTGGAACACCAAGATGATCCCTCACCATGTTGGAACACCATTTTGATCCTTCATCATGTTGGAACACCATTTTGATCCCTGACCATGTTGGAACACCATTTTGATCCCTCACCATGTTGGAACACCAAAGTGATCCCTCACCATGTTGGAACACCAAGGTGATCCTTCACCATGTTGGAACACCCACCAAGGTGATCCCTCACCATGTTGGAACACCAAAGTGATCCCACACAATTTTGGAACAAAATTGATCCCACACAATGTTGGAACACCAAAGTTGATCCACTGTATAAAGAATCTCCCATATGAAGATAGACTTAGATCCTTGAAATTTCACTCTCTTGAGAGACGTAGACATCGAGGAGATATCATAAGAACATAAGAATGGAGGAACACTGCAGTAGGCCTACTGGCCCATGCAAGGCAGGTCCTTATCAAAACCATCCCTACCCAAAACTACCCAAGAATTTACTCCCGTACCCACGACCAATCAAACCCAGCCCCTCCCACTCATATATTTGTCCAATCTCTTTTTAAAGCTACCTGAGGTCCTAACCTCGATCACCCTACTCGGAAGATTGTTCCACGCATCCACAACTCTGTTCGAAAACCAGTACTTACCTAAGTCCTTTCTAAATCTAAATTTATCCAACTTAAATCTAATTTTTCTGGTTCTTGCCTGGTTCGACACCCTCAGTACTTTATTAATATCACCTTTGTTTATGCCCATCATCCACTTATACACTTCGATGATATCTACGTCTCTCCAGAGTGTGGAGATTCAATGCTCTAAATCTATCTTCATACGGGAGATTCCTTATACAGTAAATCATTTTAGTCATTCTTCTCTGTATGTTCTCCAATGAATCTATATCCATTCTGTAGTAAGGAGACCAAAACTGAGCGGCATAATCTAAATGAGGTCTCACTAGTGATGTATAGAGCTATAAAATAACTTTTGGACTTCTGTTACTTATACTTCTTGAAATAAATCCTAGTAATCTGTTAGCCTTATTGCGCACACTTAGGCACTGTTGTCTTGGTTTTAGATTTCTGCTTACCATGACTCCCAAGTCTTTTTCACATTCTGTATGATCAAGCTCTACTTCACCTAGTTTATAACTTCGAGGGTTATTTTCGTTACCTAGGACTAGTACTTTACACTTGTCCACATTGAACTTTTGTCATTTTTCAGACCAAGACATTAATTTGTCCAAATCCTCCTGGAGTTCATTGGTATTCTCCTCAGAATGAATAATACGGCCTATTTTTGTATCATCAGCAAATTTGCTCATGTCACTTCTAATTCCTTCATCAAGGCCATTAATGTAAATAATGAACAACAGAGGGCCTTAAACTGATCCTTGTGGAACGCCACTAGTGACTAATCCCCATTCAGATTTGACCCCATTAATGGAAACACACTGTTTTCTATTGGTAAGCCATGCCTCTATCCATGCTAGAACTTTTCCTCCTTTACCATGAGCTGCCACTTTTCTTTAGAGTCTTTTGTGAGGTACTCTATCGAAGGCCTTACTGAAATCCAAATAAACAATATCATATTCTTTATCGCTGTCTACTGCCAATTAATATTTTATTGAAGAACGTCAGTAAATTTGTCAGGCAGGAACGACCTCTCGTGAACCCATGCTGAGATTCATTAATCAAATTATGCTCTTCAAGGTGACTTCTAATAATGTCAGATATAATTGATTCTAATAATTTGCTCACTATAGACGTCAGGCTAATTGGACGGTAATTTGATGATTTGAATATAGGAACTACATTAGCTATCTTCCACATCTCTGGCACACCAGTAAGGATGGACGCATTAAACACACTCGTTAATGGCTAAGTTCCATCTTGCATTCTTTAAGTACCCTGGAAAACAACTCGTCCGGTCCCGGGGACTTATTTTGTTTCAGTTTGTCTATCTGTTTGAAGGATTGTTACTCATCTCGTCTACCGTAATATAGCGAGTGACGAGGTATTAATGTTCAGTGATAGAGATCTTAAAATGTGGATTTTATCAATCGGCTAAATACCCAATATATAGCGTATAATATATAGAATATATACATGGATCAAACACCACCAGTGAATAATTATTGCCAGAAGTCGACAGATAAGTGGAAATATAAAATCGGATGAATATTGGATATCGTATAAGTGATATAACGAGGGAAAGGGATACGAATGGGCAGTGATATAGTGAACTGAATTTGTGGACAAAAGTAATCTTAATTAATCCCAAGTGATAGTGTACAATATCTGGTGTAATTATATAGGAGCAAAGTGAGCAGGCGCCACGCGCACCTACTCTCTTGGCACGGATCCCCCACCTCCCAGCACCCATACCATCTTCCCACGGATCCCCACCCCCAGCAAAGTAATTGAGGTGTTTTATCGCAGTTATGTGTGCCGTGAAGGTTCTCTGTACATTTTCTAGGTCAGCAATTTTACCTGCTTTGAAAGGTGCTGTTAGTGTGCAGCAATATTCCAGCCTAGATAGAACAAAACCAGGGCTTGGCATCCCTGGTTTTGAAGGTTCTCATTATCCATCCTGTCATTTTTCTAGCAGATGCGATTGATACAATGTTATGGTCCTTGAAGATGAGCTCCTCTGACATGATCACCCCCAGGTCTTTGACATTAGTTTTCGTTCTATTGTGTGGTTGGAATTAGTTTTGTACTCCGATGAGATTTTAAGTTCCTCACGTTTTCCGTATCTGAGTATTTGAAATTTCTCATCATTGAACTTCATATTGTTTTCTGCAGCCCATTTAAAGATTTGGTTGATGTCCTCTTGGAGTCTTGCAGTGTCTTCAAAGGAGGACACTTTCATGCAAATTCGGGTGTCATCTGCAAAGGACGACACGGCACTGTGGCTTATATCCCTGTCTATGTCCGATATGAGGATGAGGAACAAGATGGGGGCGAGTACTGTGCCTTGTGGAACAGAGCTTTTCACCGTAGCCGCCTCAGACTTTACTCTGTTAACTACTACTCTTTGTGTTCTACTTGTTAGGAAATTATAGATCCATCTACCAACTTTTCCTGTTATTTCTTTATCTCGCATTTTGTGTGCTATTACACCATGGTCACACTTGTCAAAGGCTTTTGTAAAGTCTGTGTATATAACATCTGCATTCTGTTTGTCTTCTAGAGCATCCAGGACCTTGTCGTAGTGGTCCAGTAGTTGTGACAGACAGGAGCGACCTGCTCTAAACCCATGCTGCCCTGGGTTGTGTAATTGATGGGTATCTAGATGGGTAGTGATCTTGCTTTTTAGAACCTTTCAAAGATTTTTATCATATGGAATGTTAGCGCTATCGGTCTGTAGTTTTTTGCTATTGCTTTACTGCCGCCTTTGTGGAGTGGGGCTATGTCTGTTGTTTTTAGTAACTGCGGGACGACCCGTGTCCATGCTCCCTCTTCATAGGATGTTAAAAGCACGTGATACGGGCTTCTTGCAGTTCTTGATGAACACGGAGTTCCATGAGTCTGGGCCTGAGGCAGAGTGCATGGGCATGTCATTTATCGCCTTTTCGAAGTCATTTGGCGTCAGGGTGATGTCAGATAGGTGTGTGTCTACCAAATTCTGTCTCTCATAAAAAATTAATTTAGGTCTTCGACTTTCAGTCTGGTTAGCGGCTCACTAAAAACCGAGTCATATTGGGACTTGAGTAGCTCACTCATTTCCTTGCTGTCATCTGTGTAGGACCCATCCCGTTTAAGTAGGAGCCCAATACTGGATGTTGTTCTAGACTTTGATTTGGCATAAGAAAAGAAATACTTTGGGTTTCTTTCAATTTCATTTATGGCTTTTAGTTCTTCCCGCGTTTCTTGATTCCTGTAAGATTCCTTTAGCTTTAGTTCGATGTTTGCTATTTCTCTGACCAGTGTCTCCCTAGGTATTGCAGATATATTGGCCTCTTGTAGCCTCTTGTGGCCTCTTGTAGACGGAAGGAATAGACTCCGAAGTGTCCCTGTTTGCAGATGATGTGAAGTTGATGAGAAGAATTCAATCGGACGAGGACCAGGCAGAACTACAGATAGATCTGGACAGGCTGCAGGCCTGGTCCAGCAACTGTCTCCTGGAGTTCAACCTCTCCAAGTGCAAAGTCATGAAGATTGGGGAAGGGCAAAGAAGACCACAAACGGAGTACAGTCTAGGGGGCCAGAGCCTACAAACCTCACTCAAGGAAAAGGATCTTGGGGTGAGTATAACACCGGGCACATCTCCTGAGGCACACATCAACCAAATAACTGCTGTTAAGTAAAAGGACACAAATGCAACTAATGTGACATTTTATTGTGGCAACGTTTCGCTCTTCAGGAGCTTTGTCAAGCAGTTACAAACAATACATGGACACAGAGGGTATATATATACTCAGAGTGAGGTGTAATACTAGTGGTAGTAGTAGTAGTAGAGACTACTACTACTACAACTTATGTCTCAACTACTACCACCACCACTAGTATTACACCTCACTTTGAGAGTATATATATACCCTCTGTGTCCATGTATTGTTTGTAACGGCTTGAAAAGCTCCTGGAGAGCGAAACGTTGTCCAATAAAATTCATTAGTTCATTTGTCCTTTACTAACATATTGTCGGTAATTCTACCAATATTAATACAAATAACTGCTGCAGCATACTGGCGCCTAAGAACAGCATTCCGACATCTTTATAAGGAGTCATTCAGGACCCTGTACACTGTACATTAGGCCCATACTGGAGTATGCAGCGCCAGTTTGGAACCCTTACCTAGCCAAGCATGTAAGGAAGCTAGAGAAAGTGCAAAGGTTTGCAACAAGACTAGTCCCGGAGCTAAGGGGTATGTCCCACGAGGAGAGGTTAAGGGAAATAGACCTGACGACACTGTAAGACAGAAGAGATAGAGGGGATATGATAACGACATATAAAATATTGAGAGGAATCGACAAGGTGGACAGACAGAATGTTCCAGAGATGGGACACAGCAACAAGGGGTCACAGTTGGGAGTTGAAGACTCAGATCAACCACAGGGATGTTAGGAAGTATTTCTTCAGTCACAGAGTTGTCAGGAATTGGAATAGTCTGGGAAGTGATGTAGTGGAGGCAGGATCCATACATAGCTTTAAGGAGAGGTATGATAAAGCTCATGGAGCGGGTAGACTGACCGAGTAGCGGCCAGTGAAGAGGCGGGACCAGGAGCTGTGACTCGACCCCTGCAATCACAACAACAACTAGGTGAACACACACACACACACACAGTGGAGGCAGGTTGTAGTGGATGATAGTCTGGGTGGAGCTACCACCTGCCCACCTGACCTTTTCCGGCAAGCAGCACTACATGGGAAGGAGCGCGGTGGGATGGTCTGCTGCCTGACCTACAGTGCTATGTTGTAGGTACCTGCTGCCTGACCTACAGTGTTATGTTGTAGGTACCTGCTGCCTGACCTACAGTGTTATGTTGTAGGTGCCTGCTACCTGACCTACAGTGCTATGTTGTAGGTACCTGCTGCCTGACCTACAGTGTTATGTTGTAGGTACCTGCTGCCTGACCTACAGTGCTATGTTGTAGGTACCTGCTTCCTGACCTACAGTGCTATGTTGTAGGTACCTGCTGCCTGACCTACAGTGTTATGTTGTAGGTGCCTGCTACCTGACCTACAGTGCTATGTTGTAGGTACCTGCTGCCTGACCTACAGTGTTATGTTGTAGGTACCTGCTGCCTGACCTACAGTGCTATGTTGTAGGTACCTGCTTCCTGACCTACAGTGCTATGTTGTAGGTACCTGCTGCCTGACCTACAGTGTTATGTTGTAGGTGCCTGCTACCTGACCTACAGTGTTATGTTGTAGGTGCCTGCTACCTGACCTACAGTGCTATGTTTTAGGTACCTGCTGCCTGACCTACAGTGCTATGTTGTAGGTGCCTGCTACCTGACCTACAGTGCTATGTTGTAGGTACCTGCTGCCTGACCTACAGTGCTATGTTGTAGGTACCTGCTGCCTGACCTACAGTGCTATGTTGTAGGTACCTGCAGGCTGACCTTCAGTGCTATGTGTGGTGTTGTAGGTACCTGCTGCCTGACCTTCGGTGCTGTGTGTGGTGTTGTAGGTATCTGCTACCTGACCTACAGTGCTATGTGCTGTGTGGTAGGTACCTGCAGGCTGACCTACAGTGCTATGTGCTGTTGTAGGTACCTGCAGGCTGACCTAATGTGCTGTGTGTGTACTTACCTAGTTGTGGTTGCAGGGGTCGATTCACAGCTCCCAGCCTTTTCACTGTCGCTACGTAGGTCACTCTCCCTGCTCCATGAACTTTATCATACCTCTTCTTAAAGCTATGTATGGTTCCTGCCTCCACTACATCACTTTCCAGATTGTTCCACGTCCTGACAACTATATGACTAAAGAAATACTTCTTAACATCTCTCTGACTCATCTGAGTCTTCAACTTCAAGTGGTGACCCCTTGTTTCTGTGCCCCATCTCTGGAACATCTTCTCTCTGTCCACCTTGTCAATTCCTCGCAGCATTTTGTATATCGTTATCATGTCTCCCCTAACCCTCTTGTCCTCCAGTGTCGTCAGCCCAATTTCCCTTAACCTTTCTTCGTAGGACATTACCCTTAGCTCTAGAACTAGCCTTGTTGCAAACCTTTGCACTTTCTCTAATTTCTTGACGTGCTTGACCAGGTGTGGGTTCCAAACTGGTGCTGCATACTCCAGTATGGGTCTGACGTACACGGTGTACAGAGTCTTGAACGATTCCTTACTGAGGTATCGGAACGCTATTCTCAGGTTTGCCAGGCGCAACTGCGCTGTGTGTGTGTGTGTGTGTGTGTGTGTGTACTCACCTAATTGTACTCACCTAATTGTGGTTGCAGGTGTCGAGACTCAGCTCCTGGCCCCGCCTCTTCGCTGTCCGCTACTGGGTCTCTGCTCTCTCTGCTCCATGAGCTTTATCATACCTTATCTTGGTGTATGGTTCCCGCCTCCACTGTATCGTTCGCTAGACTATTCCACTTCCTGTCTACTCTATGGCTGAAGAAATGCTTCCTAAAATTCCTTTGACTCATCTGAGTCTTCAGCTTCCAGTTGTGTGCCCCCTTGTTTCTGTGTTCCTTCTCTAGAACATCCTGTCACTATCTACCTTGTTGATTCCCTGCAGTATTTTGCAGGTAAGTACCTGCAGGCTGACCTGCAGTGTTCTGTACTGTGTGAGGTAGGTACCTGCAGGCTATCCTCCAGTGTTGTTAGTCCTATTTCCCTCAACCTTTCTTCATAGGACAGTCCCCTGAGTTGTGGAACTATACTTGTCTCAAACCTTTGCGCTTTCTCTAATTTCTTGACGTTCTTGACCAGGTGTGGGTTCCAGACTGGAGCTGCATACTCTAGTATGGGCCTGACATACACGGTGTACAGTGTCTTGAACGATTCCTCGTTAAGGTAACGGAACGCTAATCTTAGGTTTGCCAGTCTCCCATATGCTGCCGCAGTTATCTGGTTGATGTGTGTTTCCGGAGACGTGCTTGGCGTTATGCTCACCCCGAGGTCTTTCTCCTTTGACGAGGTTTGTAGCCTTTGTCCACCTAGCCTGTACTCTGTCGGCGGTCTTCTTTGCCCTTCTCCGATCTTCATGACTTTGCATTTGGTGGGATTAAATTCGAGAAGCCAGTTGCTAGACCAGATGTCAAGCCTGTCCAGGTCTCTTTGAAGTCCTGCTTGGTCCTCATCCGATGTGATTCTCCTCATAAATTTCACACCATCTGCGAACAGAGACACTTCTGAGTCTATCCCATCCGTCATGTCATTCACATATACCAAGAATAGCACTGGTCCTAGGACTGACCTATGCGGTACACCGCTCGTCACAGGCGCCCACTGTTGTTACCTCATCATGCACCATGACTCGTTGTTGCCTCCCTGTGAGGTATTCCCTGATCCATTCCAGTGCCCTTCCTGTTATACACGCTTGTTCTTCCAACTTCTTTACTAATCTCATATGAGGAACTGTGTCGAAGGCCTTCCTGCAGTCCAGGAAAATGCAATCAACCCACCCTTCTCTCTCTTGCCTTACCTCTGTTACTTTAGCATAGAACTCCAGGAGGTTTGTTACACATGATTTGCCTTCCCTGAATCCGTGCTGTCTGGCGTTGATTATCCTGTTCAGTTCCAGATGCTCCACCATTCTTTTCCTAATAATTTTCTCCAAGACTTTGCACACTATACACGTAAGTGACACCGGTCTATAGTTTAGTGCCTTTTTCTGTCTCCTTTTTTAAAGTTGGGGACTATGTTGACCTTTTTCCATACCTCAGGTAGCTTCCCAGTTTCAAGGGATGTGTTGAATATCATGGTTAGTGGCACACTCAGTACCTCAGCTCCTTCCCGAAGGACCCACAGTGAGATATTGTCCGGACCCATCGCCTTTGAGGTATCAAGGTTACTGAGTAACTGCTTCACCTCCTCAGTTGTGTGTATGCCCTCCAGCACTTGATACATCCTTTGTTGGGGATGCACCCTGTCCTGTCTACCCAGCTGCCTTCCTGCCTCCACTGTGAATACTTCCTTAAACCTCGAGTTGAGCTCCTCACATACCTCTTGATCGTTATTTGTGAGTTCCCCATCTTCTCTCCTCAGCCTTATCACCTGATCCTTGACTGTTGTCTTCCTTCTGATGTGACTGTACATCAGTTTCGGGTCAGACTTGACTTTCGATGCTATGTCATTTTCATTTCTTGCTCTTTGACTAATCTCTTTGTTTACTTGGGTTCTTTGCCTTCTGTACCTTTTTCATTCTCTGACACTCTGAGTCTTTGCCTCCCTGCACCTTTGGGTAAATCAGGGCTCTTTCTGGCCTTCCCATTTAATCTTTTTCTTTGGGTATAAACCGTTCCCCTGCAGGAAATTCCTCATACCCGTGTAGTTTTCTCTTTTAAAGTCTGGTTTATCTCTTTCAGTACCATTTTCCTCTCTACCTGTAGAAATACAATGTATTCAAAGCTCAGCATCATATGGTCGCTTGCTCCCAGGGGCTCTCGTGTGTTATGTCCTCGATATCTGAGCTGTTCAGGGTGAATACAAGGTCCAGCCTTGCTGGTTCGTCCTCTCCTCTCTCTCTGGTCGTGTCTCTGACATGTTGGTGCATCAGGTTTTCCAGTACCACGTCCATCATCTTGGCTCTCCAAGTTTTGGACCCCCACGTGGTTCTTGGTTCTCCCAGTCGATCTCCCTGTGTGTGTGTGTGAGGTAGGTACCTGCAGGCTGACCTGCAGTGTTCTGTGCTGTGTGAGGTAGGTACCTGCAGGCTGACCTGCAGTGTTGTGCTGTGTGAGGTAGGTACCTGCAGGCTGGCCTGCAGTGTTCTGTGCTGTGAGAGTAGGTACCTGCAGGCTGACCTGCAGTGTTCTGTGCTGTGAGCGGTAGGTACCTGCAGGCTGACCTGCAGTGTTCTGTGCTGTGTGAAGTAGGTACCTGCAGGCTGACCTGCAGTGTTCTGTGCTGTGAGGTAGGCACCTGCAGACTGACCTGCAGTGTTCTGTGCTGTGTGAGGTAGGTACCTGCAGGCTGACCTGCAGTGTTCTGTGCTGTGAGAGGTAGGTACCTGCAGGCTGATCTGCAGTGTTCTGTGCTGTGTGAGGTAGGTACCTGCAGGCTGACCTGCAGTGTTCTGTGCTGTGAGAGGTAGGCACCTGCAGACTGACCTGCAGTGTTCTGTGCTGTGTGAGGTAGGTACCTGCAGGCTGACTTGCAGTGTTCTGTGCTGAGAGGTAGGTACCTGCAGGGTGACCTGCAGTGTTCTGTGCTGTGTGAGATAGGTACCTACAGGCTGACCTGCAGTGTTCTGTGCTGTGTGAGGTAGGTACCTGCAGGCTGACCTGCAGTGTTCTGTGCTGTGAGAGGTAGGTACCTGCAGGCTGACCTGCAGTGTTCTGTGCTGTGTGAGGTAGGTACCTGCAGGCTGGCCTGCAGTGTTCTGTGCTGTGAGAGGTAGGCACCTGCAGACTGACCTGCAGTGTTCTGTGCTGTGAGAGGTAGGTACCTGCAAGCTGACCTGCAGTGTTCTGTGCTGTGAGAGGTAGGTACCTGCAGGCTGACCTGCAGTGTTCTGTGCTGTGTGAGGTAGGTACCTGCAGGCTGACCTGCAGTGTTCTGTGCTGTGAGGTAGGTACCTGCAGGGCTGACCTGAAGTGTTCTGTGCTGGGAGAGGTTAGGTACTTGCAGGCTGATCTGCAGTGTTCTGTGCTGTGTGAGGTAGGTACCTGCAGGCTGACCTGCAGTGTTCTGTGCTGTGAGAGGTAGGAACCTGCAGGCTGACCTGCAGTGTTCTGTGCTGTGAGGTGGTACCTGCAGGCTGACCTGCAGTGTTCTGTGCTGTGAGGTAGGTACCTGCAGGCTGACCTGCAGTGTTCTGTGCTGTGTCCCGGGTCTGCTGCCTGACGTACAAATAGTGGGAGAACACAAGCGGGAGGAGATGCTGACGCAGGGTACAAGCGGATACGTAGGACTAGACGAAAGTAAGGATGCAAGACAGTGATAAAAAATAACGAGAAAAAAATAGACAACAAGAAACATGAAGCTGGATAAATATTCTCATATAAAGAATGATGATAAAATCCAGAGAATCACATAGAAAACGAAATTGTGTTGGCAACAGAAAATGAAGGCAGTGGGGACTTAGGTAAATACTATGCTAAGGGAATGTCTACTTGTCAGAAAATGTTCTAATGTGCTACGGAAGGTAAAGTGTGTGTCTAACAAGGATTGCAGGTACTTCGAGTCGAAGATGTGTAAATCTTCACTGCAGATCATAGAAAGTTATGACTTTAGCTGCCTAGACTACCTGAAAGAAACACGACTCTTCCCAGAGAGCAGGAGAGGGAGGGGGTTATGGCAGACAAACAACAAAAATTGTTTGATGGAGAGGAAATTAAGCAGATAAAAAAATGGGGACAAACTAAGAAGATAAACAGGGTTGTACAGAGATGGACTGCAGTTGGACAAACGAAACCTTACACAAAATAAGGTCCCAAAGTACAATAGACAAGTGTACGACCAATACTGGGAAAAAACAGAGATATATGCACCAAAATTTCATTCAGATGGACATTACTATGGGTATTAACATAACATTTAACAAAATATACCAGACACATTACCATGACATAAGTTTCATTCTGCTATGACCGGTTATTTGTGTAATGTATCCATCCTATTTGCAAACATTCAGGGTTTAAAATCAAATAAAAATTACAAAGTTAGCAATATCAGTATAGGCGTCTATTAAAAGCAAATGTTATTTGCATTTACAGAAACACAACAAAACATCTTTAATCCTGAGACCATATTAAAAAATGCACTCTTATAGATCTAACATAAATCTTTTTAGATCTAACAGTAAATGCAGTACTTATAGATCTAACAGTAAATGCAGTACTTATAGATCTAACAGTAAATGCAGTTTATAGAATTTAAATAAATGCGTACTTATAGATTAAAGTAAATCGTTTATAGATCTAACAGTAAATGGACTTATAGATATAAAGTAAATCAGCTTATAGATATAAAGTAAATGAATTATAGATTAAAGAAAATTTATAGATAAACAGTAAATGCAGTGTTAAAATAAATGCATATTTAGATATAACAGTAAATGCAGTATAGATTAAAATTTCAGTATTATAGATTAACAGAAAAGCATACTTTTAGATTAACAGAAATGCAGTACTTATAGATATAACAGTAAATGCAGTACTTATAGATTAACAATAAATGCAATTATAGATTAACAGTAAATGCAGTACTTATAGATTAACAGTAAATGCAGTATTTTTAAAATAAAAGTAAATGGGTAATAAAAAAAGTGGACTCTTTTAAATAAATTTTTTTTTTCAGAAGTGTTGAATAAAAGAACAGTTGTAGGTATTAAAGGGGAAAAGAGCTGATATTGTATATAAGGTTTGAAAGGTTTTTTTTAAGCCAATACATAAAAACCATGAAAAACATACACTGATTTGATATTTGAACAAAAGGAACAATCAAAAGAGGCGCTTAGTCAAATATAACAAACAACAATGCATTGACAGATTTAAAAATGAAAAAAAAATGGGGGAAAACAGGGGGATGGTCAGAAAAAAAGAACATTGTGAAACATTTGCGGGGGAGACTATTCCTGACTGTCAGCAGATATCAAAAAATTTCCTAAGCAAAATAGAAAGAAGTTTTGAGGGGAAACAGTCACTAACTGGTTTTGAACAATTGATCTACACCCCTTCGGGGCACAGCAAATTTTAATCTTGATAAAAAACGAATTCTTCAACACTTTTCTAACCGGGACGAAGGTCAGGTGAAATACCGGGGGCCCCTTTAAAAAGGGGAAATACCCCCTTTTCATAAGGGGGGTAGAGAGCATAAAAAAAAATTTCAGACCAGGCCCCCACTTTTCACATCATAAAAATTTTTTTAAAGAGGAGAGAAGGCAGATTAAAAAAATTTATGGAAGCACAAAACAAAACCCAACCAAACTTTTTCCCCAAGCCACCCTTAACCCCGTAACCTTTAAACAAAATTTGGGGGGTTTGGGAGGACGCCAAAAAAGCGGGATGGATTTACAGTTTTTGAAAAGGCGTTTGAAAAAAAGATCATGGGGAATAGCGCAAAAATGGGGGGCCCTAGGCATTACTGGGAAGGTGGGGAGATGGATATTTGATTTCCTAAACAAGAACAAAAAAAGAGAGTAACAGGGCAAGATCCAGCATCAGGGTAAAAAGCCCGTGCCCCGGGGGCTGTCCTGGAAACCTTCTTTTTCCCCCATCCTCATAAGACAAAATAAAAAAACCCAGCACACTTTTTTTTTCATCATTTGCAGATGAACTAAAAAAAGCCCGAAAGTCACTACGGTAGAAGACACTGAAAATTACAGGAGGACATAACAGGGTTTCCAATGGGGGAGAACAAAATTTTTGTTAATGGTGATGTTTCCCGCTGCTTAGGGATGGAAAAAAAGAAGAAAAAAGGGAAAAAAAAAAACGCAAAAGGGTCACCACATAGAACGAAAGGAACACGTTAAGGGGGTTTGGGGAAAATTTTGTCTGCTGGGGGTGTCGTTTAAAGACCATAACAAGACAAAGATCCCAAAAAAGGGAAAATGATGGGGGGGGTATTGAGAACTTTAAAAAAGGGAAAAAATGCCGATGGTGACATTTTTAAAACGTGCCCTCAATAAAAACCGCCTTTTGGGTGACGGCCCCGGGTTTAGGGCAGAAGAAATATCAGAGTTGGGGAAAAAAATTGAGATGTTTAAGGCCACATTGAGCCATTGAAACATCTAAATTATTGGGAACGCCTTCGCCTTTAACATGTACTATTGAGCGGGGGAAAAAAATACATTTTAAAAAACTTGGAAAATACTTGAGGGGCCGGGACCAAACGGGACACTGCCATAAAAAATACTGGGGGAGAGAAGGGAGAAAAAAATAAACCCAGGAGGGCAGGGGTTAAAAAGGGGGCACTGTTTTCATCCGGGGGCCCAGACCCATTCAAATCTTACCAGAAGATATCCGAAAATCGCTGGAACCAGGGGAAAACCCCTTTTTGAGGAAACTGGGCAAGATCTTCATCGGGGCCAGATCAACCAGGCTTGGGGGGGGTATGTGGGCCCGGGGCCCCCCGCAGCAACAGCCTGGGGTTTTTCCCGGCAAGCACCAGAGAGCCCCCATTGGGGGCCCCGAGAGAGATACCCCGGGAAAATCTTCAAAGGTATATCAAAAGGGTAAACCCCCCCCTCCTCCTGCCAAAAGCCCCACCTGTCTACAGACAGGGGCCCCCGGTTTTC